>JASPKZ010001163.1:0-87083 GCA_030220185.1 Diploptera punctata
ACTTGGAAGGAAGGAAGAAGAAGAAGATAAACGAAAACCTTTAAGTGCTGCTAGTATATATCGTATTCCATGTAGTTGTGGTGAAGTGTACATAGGAACTACAAAACGGATGATAAGTACAAGAATACAAGAGAAATTGTAGGTTGAAACAAACTGAAAAATCGTCTGTAGCAGAACACTTAGTGAATAACAAAGAACTTGCCATAAAATTTGAAGAAACACAAATTTTGTCCAAAACGCAACATTACTACACCAGACTTCACAGAAAGGCTATTTAAATTTACAAACACAAAAATTCCTTTAACAAAAAAGAAGAAACTATGAAGATTAATAAAATTTGGATCCCGGCATTATATAACACGAAAATAAAATCTATGACTTACGCCAATGACAACCAATCAAAAAATAGCTGCAAAGTAACGAACCGTATAGAAAACATCACACAATACTCAACTATAAATAAAGACACGATTTCCATTCCATCCCTTCCAAACTTCCATATAGCTTCCTTTGCTGATGATACATATTTGTATCATCAGACACATTTCCGCGGTATGCAAAATCGTATCCACATCATCCAAAATGCCCTAAATACTATCCATACCTGGCTACATCTGTGGAACATTCAACTGAATGCAAATAAAACGCAAGTCGTCTTATTTAAGAAAACCTACAGATGTATTCCCATCCGGCTCACCTTGGGAGCTCCACTTTGTCTGGAGACTTCAGTCAAGTATCTTGGAGTCCATCTGGATTCCAAGCTTGCGTTCAAAATTCATATTCAGAATCTACAACATCAAGCAAATGCTGCAATTGCACTTTTATATCCATTTTTCAAGTCGACCACTCTATCTACTCGGATCAAACTTACACTGTACAAAACTGTGATCCGCAGCATGTTGCTGTATGGTGGTGAAGCCTGGAGCATCCTCGCTGCTTA
This sequence comes from Diploptera punctata, assembly GCA_030220185.1. NCBI lineage: Eukaryota > Metazoa > Arthropoda > Insecta > Blattodea > Blaberidae > Diploptera > Diploptera punctata. The sequence continues at coordinate 941 of JASPKZ010001163.1, forward strand.
CAACAAAAAGAAAGTTCAGATCATACAGAATAAATGCCTCAAAATTATATTTTCGACCCCGTTATACACGAGGATCGCACAGCTTCACAACCTAGCACAGATGCTCTATATTGCGACTACAATTTTAAGAAGAAGCAAATGATATGCACCATGTTATTTTAAATCATGACAACCCAATTGTTCGTAATATAGGACATATGCTACAGCGACGTGCTGTTCACCGAAGCACACTCCCTCGGGATGGACCCAGGAATATGAGATGAGTAGTGTAAAACAGCCAAAGTGGCGTGGCTCACTCCGTGCCGCTGGCTTTCGGACTCTCTGCTTGTCTGGCGGCACGGTTTCTGACGCCCCGCTTTGGATAGTGGAGATAGTGGAACACCTCGTCTCTACCCAATACTACTTCAACACATAAGCAAAATATAAACGCCCTAACAATGGAGCTGAACTAGTGAGTGAACTCTATATTGATAAACGCTAGGGAATGTGGCTGTCATGGGGCCAATGTAGCTCCAAAGCAGCACCCTGGCCGATGCACAGTCATTGCCATCAATCGGCAGCAGCAGCAATGCACAGCCAGTCTGCAGCCGACATTTGAAGAATTAGGAAGTCAAAGAGCACGCAGAATCTCCTGAGGATGTCTACCGCAGTAGTAGACGAAACGTTGAGTGATAATAAAACCAAACAACGGTCATTTAGCCCGAAAGACATAAAATACATTAATCAAAATACCTGCCGTGAAAGTCTACAATTTTATATAAAGTTATAATTATTTTTCTTTTTTTATTTATTCAACCAAACATAGAGACACATTTAATTTATTTACGCCTAGCAGCGCACGCCGGGTATTAGCTAGTATTTGTATAAATTTTGTGAGTTTTATATTAAGAACATTTTCACCTTGATATTCATATATGAAAAAGCAGAAAATAGAGATATGTTTTCAGTAATATAGGATTTATATGACGTGAAGGAGTACAAACAGTGGCGAATCCTTAAAGAGGCAGTACGTGATAATATAAATCAAGAGATAACAAAACACTGTATACAACTATGGGAAAGAGTTCTTATATTATTCAGCAACTCATAGCAATGCATCTGTTTTATACAGTTTAATGCGATTATAAATATCTGAGTATGAACAAGGAAGGTAAAAAAAATAATGTGCTGGATGGTGTGGTGATAATACAAGCAGAGCATGTAAGCTGCTTATATCCGTGTGTGAGTGGAGTACGCAGGGGAAAATATCCATACTTCACATTCCATGTAACGCAGGAGAAAAAGTGCGTAATGGTAGACTGTTCTATGAAATGGATTACTTATAGCCAATGCATCATTGCGTGTTACGAATGACGGGCTTTCTTACGGCTTAAAAGACCTTCGGGACTTGGAATTTTTGGTAGCATGTGGTTCTAGCCGAGCGTTAGTATGTGGATGTATTAGTTATAAAGGCACACGTGTTTTTGAACATAAATAAATGGATTCTTAATTTTAACTATTTTATTTCTAGAGAATAATGAATACAATAACCCTAAGTATTCTAACCCTAAATAACTAATCTAAGCTTATATTTAAGAAAACCTACATTCGAACTGTCTTGAGATTCGAGAGAGGGAGATCTGGGTTTTATGAATATACCCTAATTTCCGATTGAGGGTCTTTCCACTTTTCAGCGGTTGCCCTTTTACCAGCCGGCTGCTGGCCCTTCACATCCACATGTGTCAATCACAGAGGTAGATGATCAACAGCCAGTGTAGGGGTGACATGTGGTTAGCATGTCGAGTCCCCCAGCCGTTATAGCTGGTCCCTCAACCTGGAGCCGCTACTTATTGTAGCTACCCAATTGCCTCACGATGCTGGGTGGGCACCGGTCCCATACTGGCCGAAATACCATGAGAAAATTTCTTCCCCCACGGAGACTCGAACCAGCGCAAGTCCCGTAGCTCTGCGCCAAGGCTTCCTACCTTAACCGCTCGGCTATGGCGCGGGACATCTACCCTAATTTACATTCTAATAATTATCTAATAACTCTTACACTTAGACATATAGTACGAAACTATTTAAAATACTTGACTCCATTACAATACCGCTGTGGTCTCGAGGTAGCGTGCTGCCTTGTCACGCAGCGGGCCCGGGTTCGATCCCCGGTCGGGGCAGTTTTTCTGGGTGAGGTTTTTATCGGGGTTTTTCCTCGCCTGTAAGACATATGTCAGGAAAACGTTAAGGCCCAAACGGTCCCCGAAATCATATGGCCATCATCATCATCCTTATGATCATCATCATCCTTCACCGGTCTGGAAAGCAACGGGAAGCTACCACACCTACAATATCCTAGTAAAGCTGCAAAACATAGCATGAAAATGCTATGATTGCAGTGAAGGACCTGCCCTTGGGCAGAATTACTATGGATGGACTCCATTTCTAACTGTCCTAGACATATTTTATTAAGAAAAATGGTATGTAGACTTACCCCTCAGCTCACTGCTTCAACAGATAGACACGAGTCCTATATTTTGCAAGGTTTATATACTAAGCTTCTGTTTCTCCAGCTATAACTAACTGTACTAGCATTCCTATCCCTAACTGTACTAACATTCCTATAGTCAAAATGCAGAAATTTACAGTTAGCCTTGCAACTTTGTTCCTGCCATAATCAAAATTCTGTCTTGAAATATAATATGTCTAAATGCTTTATATTTCACCAACTGTTTTTATGTGAAATAATTAAAATAATCTATGTAAAAATAATCTATGTATTCGTAACATTGCGTCTACACTATTTCCTGATTTTTTTTTGGAATCTTCCATTTTTATAAAATTGAAAAAAAAATATTCTAGACTATAAAAGTCTAGAAAAGAAACTATTTTGAAGTTTTACAAAGTATTGGTCCCGCGCCGTAGCCGAGCCGGTTAAGGTAGGAAGCCTTGGCGCAGAGATACGGGACTTGCGCTGGTTCGAGTCTCCATGGGGGAAGAAATTTTCTCATGGTATTTCGGCCAGTATGGGACCGGTGCCCACCCAGCATCGTGAGGCAATTGGGTAGCTACAATAAGTAGCGGCTCCAGGTTGAGGAACCAGCTATAACGGCTGGGGGACTCGACATGCTAACCACATGTCACCCCTACACTGGCTGTTGATCATCTACCTCTGTGATTGGCACATGTGGATGTGAAGGGCCAGCAGCCGGCTGGTAAAAGGGCAACCGCTGAAAAGTGGAAAGACCCTCAATCGGAACAAAGTATTGGCAGTTCCATCTCTTATCTATGGATGTGAAACCTGGACATTAACAAAGGCAGATAGTAAACAAATAGAGGCTGCTGAAATGAAGATGTTGAGAGCAATAGCAGGATACCAAAGGACCGATAAAAAGAAAAACGAAGATATAAAAACAGAACTTAATATATTTAATCTCTGTGAAAGAATAATTTATTATCAAAATGCTTATCTTCAGCACGTATTACGAATGAATGAACAGCGCATACCAAGAAGAATGTATAATTATAAACCGAAAGGGAGAAGAATGCTGGGAAGACCATCGAAGAGATGGAAGGACCAATTCGATCTATAATGAGATCGGAACAGGCCATTGGGCTTAATCCTTGTTGTTGTTGTTGATGATGATGATGATGATGATGATGATGATGATGATGATGATGATGAAAAAATTCAAAGTAGAAAATTTTATCGGTTATGGATTTTCGTCTCCTTCCAAGCATTCCTATCCCTATCTGTATAGTTCAAAATTTCAACATCATCATCTGCATCAAGGGTTAGACCTGCTGGTCTGTTCCGATCTCATGCTAGAATTGGCTTGTCCATTTTTTACTGGGTCTTCCTACATTTCTTCGTCTTATTGGTTTTTAATGAAGGAACTTGAAAATGTCTACTCTAAAAACAAAGGTTTTCGAGGGTACGAGCCACTGAGAGTAAAAATCCAATTAGAGAATAAAACAATATAATAACAGGTGTGCAATTTTAATTTCCTGGGTTACAATATGTCATATAGATAGAGTGAAGGAATTGAATACAAAATAAAATAAATTTAATTATATGTGTGGCACCATAAAACGAGATCTCAAAGGAACTAGAAAGGAGACACTTTTAAAATTTTATAAAACAATGGCGGTTCCAACACTACTATATGGATCGGAACACTGGGTCTTAACCAAAAAACCAGAGACGAAGGATAGAAACGTCAGAAATGGGGTTTCGGATGAGTGTGGCTGGCTATACAATAACACATCGGAAACAAAATTAAAATATACGAAGAGAACTAAAACAATATATTCAAAACTATTAGATACTTCAAAACTTAAACACATTAATTTTAGGGTGACCAAGGTTAATAACACCAAGAAATTGGGGCTGGAAGAAAATATCATTAAAGCCAAATATAAGGTCACATATAGAAATAGGCTAAATTATATATTGGAAACGGATAGTTAATGACATTAAAGGAAATTCTGAAGAAGTGGCTGATTTCAAACACCTAGGAATGATTAATACAAATATATATCAGGCGCAGAAAGAAATTTAACATAAGCTCAACTCTGGAAACGCATGCTTTTATGCTTAGAAGAGATACATGTGATCCCAAGTTCTCTCAGATAAATTAAACTAAAAATATATAACTGCTTTTGCTTGGTGTGTTTTATATATGCGAAACATTTACTCCTACTTTAAGGGAGGAGAGAAGGTTATGAGTATTTGACAATAAAGTTCTGAGGAAAATGTTTGGACCAAAGAGAGATAAACAGACAGGCGAATGGAGAAGCCTATATATCAGTGAGCTACAGTATATGATCTCTATGGGAAAACAGACAGGCCTATAATAAGAAGAGTTAAGTCTCGTAGATTGCGATTGGGAAAACTTGTATTAGTTCAGATCCCCAAGGGGTAATAAATTTTCTCGCAAGATTTAGATCAGGATCGCAAGGAATTTTGGATAGGTACAGTAAGTAGCGACTCTAGGATGATAAAACCAATCATAACGGTCGGGGGCCATATGTCGCCGCTTTACTGATGTGCGATCGTCGAACTGTGTGACACGAATTAATGTGAGGCCAGCAGGCGGAATGTAGGTCTGTGGGGTCATGGAGTTCAGTTTTAATTATCTCAGGACGCTTTCGAACCCGGAGGTTCATGACCGCGGAGACAAGCTATCCTGAGATAATGCTTTGTAATCATTACGTGTAAAGTTGATTTTGATGAGGTTTTTTCACAAAATGTCAAGCGATTCCCGGGATGAACATAGGCTATAAGAAAATTGTAATATTCAACCATTCCCCTAAAAATCGCCCTTTGTAGTGAAAAACGTGAAATAAAGTTCCTATTTTGATGCTTAAGTGGCTTATGATGCCTAAACCATAACAAATACACCAAATTAAAGTACACAGAATTGAATATCTCAAAAAACTCTACAAAAAAGTCTGCGACAGCATATGTTTATCTTTTACGGATAACTCACAATAACCATTTCTGTCTTTAATTGATAACAAGAAGATCGGGATAAGTAGATTCCCGGGCAAGCGTGCTCTGCCACACCGTTCATCTGATTGAGATGGGGCTTTTTGAAAAATGTTCAGGAGATTCCCGGGATGAACACAGGCTATAAGAGAGTTATAATAGTCAACCCCTTCACCCCTAAAAATCACTTTTTGTAGTGAAAAACGTGATAGAAATTCCCTATTTTGACGCTTAAGTGGCTTAAGCTGCCTAACCATAACAAATACACCAAATTAATGTACACAGACTTGAATGTCTAAAAAAACTCTACAAAAAAACGTACGCGACAGCATATGTTTATCTTCTACGAATAACTCACAATAACCATTTTTGTCTTTAATTGATGACAACAAGATCGGGATAAGCAGATTCCCGGGTAAGTATTAGCTAGTACATAATAAATTAAACGGATATCAAATTATGTGTGGCACCATAATATGAACTCTCCGAAAGACTCGAAGAGAAACTCAGCTCAGGTTTTATAAAATTACAACTGTTCCTGTTCTTTTATATGGTCTGACTTTCGGGTACTTACAAAAAAAGATATCTCACACATTCAAGCCATTGAAATGAATTTTTCAAGATCCGTAAAAGGATGTACACGCATGGATAAATTACATAATGAATCATTAAGAAAACTGGAGATATTTTCAATACTCGATAAACTAGAAGAGCACAAATACCGATGGAAAGAACGTTGAGACAGAATGGGAAATACAAGATTACCCAAAATGATTAACACCTACAGGGACGAACAAGGAAACGATGGACTTGAGACCGGAAGAGGTCGCATTGACCTAATTCTCGAAAGGAAGAAGTAATACCTTCCCTGTTGATTATGTGTTACTATGGGAAATTCTATGTATTCTCATATACTGCGTAATTTAAAATTCAAGTTTATTTTAAAGTTTTTTGTATTTATTAACAGGGGTAATTTAATAAATCTATCAAATATGTTCTGTGGAAATTGTGATAAACCGTGTGATTTTCTTAGGAGATACGCGGAGATGATTTGTGGAGTGAATGGATCTTGCTAACTGAAAGAACTTGCTTTTCAAAGCAAAGTTATCACAGAAAGCAAACAAAAATCTTTATTCAAGGAAAACATTTTTATTTCTAATCTAGGAATCACAAGCTTGCAAAACTTAACTGAAAAGCTTCATTATCAGAAGATATCTACATTAAAACGTTGAATAAATTCATGATCATTTACCTCATCCAGACCATATGAAACGCATCATTGCAGTGGGACAAGGGATTCCTCCTAGTCTAATTATAAAAATGAATGTTTGTTTGTTCGTATTCTATGCGCGGCCATACCGATTTTGATGGGTCCTTTTGCAAAATGTTCAAGAGATTCCCGGGATGAACATAGGCTATAAGGGAGTTGTAATATCCAATCCCTTCACCCCTAAAAATCACTCTTTGTAGTGAAAAACGTGAAATAAAGTCCCTATGTTGACGCTTAAATGGCTTACGCTGCCTAAACCATAACAAATACACTAAAGTAATGTACACAGAATTGAATATCTCAAAAACCTCTACAAAAAAGTCCACGACAGTATATGTTTATCTTTTATAGATAAGTCGCAATAACCATTGTTGTCTTTCATTGATTTCAAGAAGATCGGGATAAGTAGAATCCCGGACAAGCGTGCTCTGCCATACCGTTCATCCGATTGTGATGGGGCTTTTTGAAAAATGTTCAGGAGATTACCGGGATGAACATAGGCTATAAGAGAGTTATAATAGTCAACCCCTTCACCCCTAAAAATCACTCTTTGTAGTGAAAAGTGAAATAAAGTCCCTATTTTGACACTTAAATGGCTTGCGCTGCCTAAACCATAACAAATACACCAAATTAATGTACACAGAATTGAATATCTCAAAAAACACTACAAAAAGTCCACGACAGCATATGTTTATCTTTTACGGTTAACTCACAATAACCATTTTATCTTTCACTGATGCCAAGAAGATCGGGATAAGCTGATTCCCGGGCAAGCAATAGCAGCTCATGGCTGGTGGTAAACACACATTAACATTTATTTAGGAGTAGCAGCGCACGCTGGGTATTAGCTAGTATGCCTATATATTAAATCTAGCGGTAGCTCTAGGTTCCTCATATGGCGAGCCTAACATATTGTTGCACACTACCGGGGGGTCGTTCTGGACATGTTTCCTTGTAAAATATATAACAGGTTTGTAGGTAATATTTTCATAATAACTTTTTTCATTCACTTAAATTTTCTATGTCAATTTACATAGCTCACAACATGCTGCAATAAATTAATATTTTACACAGATTATTCGCAGCACGATTATGATTTCACTTGCCACGGATTCTTCTTATCTAAGTTTACTGTATCGCTGTCACAACACACGTAACTGCCTCCTGACCCTGGCAATAAGGTTATGTAAGCCGGGGAATGAACTTTCTCGGCTTCAAATCGAAACGTTTCTAGTATGGAAGCTTCGGGAGACGAAGCCTCTTGATAGGAGGGATAGATGCGTACAGAACCTTCCGGAATGGCAGGCGAGACGTATATCGCAATTTCTGCGCGGGTCTTGTAATTCGCGAGTCGTTATATTTGCTATTTTTTGTCCATTAAACATGCGAGATCCCTACACCTGCCGTCACCCAGCACTTGAAATGCCCCTATTACAAATCTTCACAATATATATAGCTGTTAGAAGCAAGGGGGTGTAAATGCAGGTATTTCAGCATTAAAAAAACAGGTTTAAAGTTGATGTTTTATAAAAAAAATCATAGGCAGTTGATAATTATGACAATAATTATTTATATATCCTTTGCCACTAAATAAAAATATGCTTTAAGAATATCTTAGCCAAAAAAATCACTTATATTCTTTTGATTCTAACTGCATCATGTAAGAGAGTTCAAATACAGAGTGTAACAGGATCTCACCGACAAAATGATAGGAATGATAGGCCATGCAGAGAGGATCGTTTTATGTGAAGGAACATATAGTCGTAAACACTTCGTTTATGAGTTATGCGCAGGTGAAGGTGTTCACCCATAAGGATCGGAATTGAATACAAACAATTGTATACGTATAATTTTATTGAAAAAAAAATGCATGTTTTTACATTAAGTTTTCAAACAGTCGACCCTGTGCCACTTTGCATGTTTGATATCGTACCTGTTATATAATTAAACTTATTTAGTTTGTTATTTATATCTGTTTCTGCTTTGTATGATATTTCGCAACCTAGGAAGTTATATCTTACCACTTGTTCTATTGGTTTATTTTCTAATATTATCTTTGTCCGAACTGGATGAGCGCCCTTGAAGGCCATTGTTTCTTATTTTTGTGGTGGTATTTCCATGTTGTCGCTGTTTATATTAAATATATAAATATATTAAAATAACTCCGTTTAAATAATGATTTGTGAGTAAAACCCTTGAAGGCCATTTTTTTTATTTTTGTGAGGATATTTCCATGTTGTATTTTTTTGATATTCCATTTAGTTTATTAGAACCTATATATAAATGTTTAGGAGACAAAAACTAATGTTTTACTAGTCGAAGATTAAAGCAAATAAAATGCCATTTTATTTTATTGAAATTGTTTTGTCAGTTACCACAGGTTTCACCTTATTCAACAACGAGTGACGTAAGTTACGAGGGTTGTACTGTATTAAACGGAACATGGATGTAATATTGGATGCAGTACACAGAAGCCACATACAGAGGATATGGAAGGTTTAAGATGAAAACTACGTCATTGTGGGGGATTAAAGAGATTGTAGAATTTAACGGGGTCAAATCGAACTACAGGGCGATATTAAAAGGGGGTGATTACCCTCCAAACAGCACCATAAAACCTTCTACTCCTTCTACTCCTTCTACTCCACAGTAATGGTAACTTAGGGAAATTAATTCTAGTAACAACAGTATTAAGAAAAGTATTCCGGCTCATTCAGAGTAAATAGCTACATTAATTGAAAGACAAAGTTTATCTTAAGTTTGAACTGATACCAGATAACATAGTCTCACAACTGCAACTTTCAACTCTTAAGGTACGTACACACCTGCGCGCCGCAAACACGAACGGCGCGCGCGCCGCACCATGTTCGTCAGATTTGGACGGGGTTTTAAGGTGCGCGCGAACGGCGCGCGCGTCTCTCACCACGATCCACTCATTGTCGGTTTTTTCCACGAACACTTTGATGGTTCGCTGTTTATATTTGGACGGGTACCTGAGAGGTTCGTTGGTTTTCGGTGCGCACCTATTATTTGAGTATGGAGTGGTAAGAGGAAAACATGTTAAAACTTATTGATATTTATAGCAGCAAGCAATTATTGTGGGATCCTCAACATAAGGATCATTTTTAAAAATCATTGAAAGGAGATGCCTGTTTTTTTTTCAATGATGTGTTTTTTTTTCTTGTGTGCTGTAATTGTATGAATAAATTAAAATTATTTAGAAAACATTATTTATTTAAGACGTTCATTTCATAATATTATGTATGAAGTATCACAAAACAATACAATATATAAACACATTTATTACTAATTATTTATTTATTTCTTCAAAGACTCCAAAGAGCAAGATTGCTCATGTTAAGGGGCAATATACAAAAAATAATGGCCATAAAACAATTAACAATAAAAACAAGAAAACAAATTCAGGCATAAGTTTAAGTAATACAAACTACTATAGATGCACAATATATATATATATATATATATATATATATATATATATATATACACATATAAATACAATATTTAAACAGGATAATATTAATAATAACAAAATTAACTAAGAAAGCAACGAGAAAAAATATTTTTAATACAATTAGAAAAATGTTTAACATTCGTGAAATGTTGATATTCAATAGGTAAGTTATTGTAATGGTTGATTAATGCATAACGAATCCCTTTTATACCTTTTTTTTTAGAAACTAGTATCTTTGTGCAATAAAGTACAACCTCTAGTATAATAATCATGTACTTGTTTATTAGAAATTAAGGCCATGTTATGGTGAGATAGATTCTTAATAATTTTAAACATATATATACAAATCATATATTTTTTAAAATTCCTTTAATGCTATAATATTTGAAAAAGTATAAATAAAGTTATAAGATGTAATAAGTAATAAGCGTGACCAGACGTCCCGATTTTAGCGGGAGAGTCCTGATTTTTAACAATTTGTCCCGCGTCCCGCGACATTTTAAAAAAAGTCCCTATTTTTAGGAAAGAATGCAGGACAAGCGGGAGAACGGAAAGGGAATAGACATGGTTGGTTACACCTGCTCTGCAAAATGTCTACTGAAGGTTTGTGGGTTTCCTATGGATCGCAGGAGGTTCGTTGAAATTAATCATTTCGACGAACATAACACGCGCCGCGCGCGCGCCGTTCGTGTTCGCGGCGCGCATATGTGTACGTACCTTTACGTAGAGCAACAATCTTTGTCGGCGGAATAAGGGGCTAAGACTCTCCTGTGTATTGTGTGTGTGCAAGATAACATAGATACTGTTACACAGTCATTTGACTGTTAATAACAATAATAATAATAATAATAATAATAATAATAATAATTTTTTTATTATTCCGGCTTTTACAATGAATATACATTTTTCCGGTACCCATGTTCACAGTTAACTACATATTTGTTTCAACACATTTTTCCATTCTTGTCTGTTTATCCATATATCTTCTTCTATTTCCCATTCCCTCTTAGTTTCATTCATTCCCTGAATCCACGTAATATTTGGTCTACCCTTCTTTTTCGTTCCCTGTGGTTCCCAATCCATGATTATCTTAGGTAGTCTTCCTTCTTCCATCCTTCTAATGTGTCCGTACCAATTTAATTGTTTCTTCTTTATAAAATCTAATATTGAATATTGTACCTGCATTTTTTCTTTTATATATGAATTTCTGATTTTATCCTTCCTGGATATTCTTGCAGCACGTCTCCAGTAGTCCATTTCAGTGGCGAGTAATTTTTTTTTTCATTTGTGCATTTAAAGCCCACACATCAGCTCCATAGGTAATAATGCTTCTGATTATTGTATTAAAAATAGTTTTTTTTTGTTTCTTTGAAGATATGTTTGTCCCTAATAATAATAATAATAATAATAATAAATAATAATAATAATAATAATACTAAAACCTGTCTATGAAGAAACATGACGGTTTTCTTCTTATAAATGGTTCCCAAATTACAAGCTTGAATTTTCTCACGCAGTGTAAAGGTTTTACATGCACGCTTTAAAGACATAACGTATTGACTGAAATACTGACAAAATAGTGTATGTAGTTTGCACAGCAATAAAAAAAAACTTTATTACACCTTCAGTTTTCAGTGTGAAAACTACATAAGGTGTTTAACTACATAAGAACTAAACCATGGATGGGTGTACGTCTTCGGAAACGGACCACAGCGAAAACTCCTTGTGTTTAATTATATAAGACCTAAACATGTGACTCGAACTTATCATTCCTTGATAATGGCATTTGGGATCATGTCGAAACGTCGGAATCGGTAGCCAGAGGCCGAACTTGAATCCAAGACGCGGAAAACCCAATAAAACTTTCTTAATCATATATATATATATATATATATATAATATATATATATATATATATATATAATCAAAAATAAATTTTTGTGCTAGGATGCTTGGATAGCGTAAGTGGAAACGCACTGAAGTATCAATTCAGAGATCCGGGTTCAAATATCCGTTTAGGCGTTTATTTTTCTTTTCGTGTCCCATATATATATATATATATATATATATATATATATATATATGTGTGTGTGTGTGTGTGTGTGTGTGTGTGTGTGTGTGTGTGTGTGTGTGTGTGTGTGTGTCCACTACTGTGGTCTCGAGGCCACGCAGCGTTCCTGGGTTCGATTCCCGGTCGGGACAGGCTCCTGGGTGAGGTTTTTCCGGGGGTTTTCCTCACCTGTAAGGCAAATGTCAGGAAGCTTAGGGCCCAATGGTCCCCGAAAATCATCCGGCCATCATGATCATCCTTATTTATCATTATCATCATCATCCTTCACCGGTGTGGAAAGCAACGGGAAGCTACCACACCTATAATTCTCTAGTAAAGCTGCAAGCATAGCACGAAAATGCTATGTCAGTGAAAGACCTGCCTTCGGGCAGGGGATATATATATATATATATATATATATATATATACACACACAAGTAGTAAACATGTATATTGCATGCGTACAAGAAGAAGTCGATGAATTTATGAAATATATGTATTGCACGCTGTAGAAGATTGAATAACACCCTCTATAATAAGAAATGAATTGAATTACGACTTACGTCCATCTTAGACCGTGGACTGATATACGAGTTTGAAAGTGAAATCTCGTGAAGGTAGAAGGATGCCAAATTAGATGGCATTCAATCAAACCGTTTCGTGAGGATACTACTTTGTGGGGGAAGAGCTTTGGCTCATCTCATATGCAGATCTCGTGCCCAACTGCAGCTTGCTAAAAGTGAAAGCCTTCCCCTGATTGCTCCACACACTTACTCCGACCTCTTATAAAACATCTAACCCTGCTTTTCACAGACAATCACAACACTTGCTACAGTTTGTCTGCAGATGTACAGGGTGCGAAGATCAAAAGTCTAGCAGGAACTACACAAAAAATTCAAATCGGGAAAGATTGGCATGCTACGAGTTATTGGTAAATCCAGAAAATTGGATAAACCTCGGTAAATTTCTGGACAAAACGCGGAAAATAAGGACAACACTCATTCATGAATAAATATAGCCTATGTTATCAAAATGCAATACCATTAATTATTAACAATTATATATATAAATTAATTAGTGTATAATGCTATTGTGTTATTATTTAATTGTAATATTATTGTGTTTTCTTTATGTAATTGTAATGTTAATGTTTTTTAGTGTATAATGCTATTGTGTTATTATATAATTGTAATATTATTGTGTTTTCTTTATGTAATTGTAATGTTAATGTTTTTTAGTGTATAATGCTATTGTGTTATTATATAATTGTAATATTATTGTGTTTTCTTTATGTAATTGTAATGTTAATGTTTTTTAGTGTATAATGCTATTGTGTTATTATTTAATTGTAATATTATTGTGTTTTCTTTATGTAAGTGTAATGTTATTGCTGTTTTTGTAGTTTATTTTTCTTTATACTAGTAACAATTATTATTTTATTGTAACGGACTGTCAACAGCACGTACGGCTTACTGCCCGTGCGACCCATATTTGTAAATAATATTGTAAATATCTTACTTTTTGTCTAATAAAGTCCTACTACTTAACTAATAGAATTCCTAAGAAAGCCGAATTTAGTCTAAGTTTGCTGGTTTACGGAACATATACTATATATAATAAGTAATGCTACGAGTGATTACCAATTTACCTAGAGGATTTGGAAATCAAGAGTGGCATTTGTTAGGCTATTTAACGAATAAAATTAAGTTTTTTACTCAAAAATAATTATTTAAATATAGTTACCGGTATTTTAAAATATTTATATAATTAATGAAAACGGCGATGTTTGAAAACAAATCAGAAATGTGCAGTTAAGTTTCATTTGTTCATTCACTGCAACTTCATCATATTATTTATTGCCAAATAGGATCGCAATATTGTAAGAATGCACCCTAGTGGAGAAATAATGAAACACATCAAACTGTATATTATAACCAACGTTACAAGTCATCATATATGGCTATAATGAAGAAATCATAGATAAACTCGTAAATAAACAAAAAAGGAAACATAACTAAACTAGAAAAAGAATCTTATAACAACAAGAAAACATGGATAGCATTTACATACACAGGAAAAGAAACGACAAAATTAGCCAACACACTAAAGAAGCCGATAAAAACGTAAAAATAGCATACAGAACCAATAACAAATTTAACAACATAATAAACAATAACATTGAAGAAAATAACATTTTCAACAGCAAAGGAGTATATAAATTGACATGTAAGGACTGCAACAAATTTTATATAGGAAGAACAAACAGGAGTTTTAACATCAGATTTAAAGAACATTTTCGAGACTTCATTCACGCAGAAGGAAAATCAAGTTATGCAAAACACGTTATCCATGAAGGACATCGCATGTTAAATATTGAAAACACCCTAACAGTAATGCACAGAGAAAATAATCCAGCGAAGAAAAACGTACTCGAAGAGATGCAAATCATGAAAGCAGTTCACAACAACGACAATCTGATAAACGAAAACCCAATACATGTAACCCCCTCTACCAGATCTTCAGTGAAACACCAGTTTTGAATCCTGCCGATGATGGGACAAGTCCCGAAAGCGCTATCGTTAAATAATTAATTAAGTTGAGGAGACGGACCTTTCGGGTGAATATTCCATAATTTTATATTAATTTTGAATAGTACCTCAACGGAACACATCATGAATCTTATAAAAGTTGACTGTTAACGTTAGTCAATTGTTTGTAATGAACGCAAATATTTCCAAAAAAGATATTATTTTACTATTATTTATTATTTTGAAAACACCATCGCGTAAAAAATAATGTAGAACGCACGTTTGTGAAGAGTTTTACAAAATCTCGGAAATTAAAAACCTCGCTATCGCTCGGTTTTTAAACATTTTCCTCCATTCTGTAAAAACTACTTCCCAACCTCGCTTCGTAATATACTATTTGGGAATATTCTTTTTTTGCTTCCCGTGTAAGATTTGCTTTTTATGAACTTACTACCTTTCCCATGGCAACGCCTCAAATATCTGAATGGACCTCACGTCTGTTTGGAACAAACTCCCAGTGAATCACACTTCCAAAATTCCACCAGAAACACAACATCGCATTCAAAACCGATATTACTTGCGAGACAACCTAACATTATCTCAAGATATGGATGTAAGGAGAGCTTATGGCCCGCTGTCATGAACCTGTTGGTATGATAGGAGTTTCTTTTAATTTATTAGAAGTAATTACAATGAGCAACAAAAAAGAAACTTTATTTTGTGTCAGAAAGAAAAATATGTGATTCTGATAGTATTTTTTCTCCTGAATTCAAATATGATATCGGTTTTTCTCCATCGCGTAAGGTTTCCGAGAGACAGGAATTTATAATTTCAAACACTTTAATATTTTCTACATTCGTAACTACACAATATTCGAACATTCGGACTCACCTAGAAAGTAAGAAATTACGATTTTCTGGTATATTTCGCCTGTGGAGCATGTCTCTTGATGGTCCAACAATAATCGGCCAGCATATTAGGATTCCATTTGCCTTGATATCTCTTTTCCATAGCTGAAGCCATTTGAGTTAGCTCATTTGTTTTTATTTTACAATGGACAAATGGACGAAAAACGTTCATTTAAAATTTGATTATTTAAATGAATTAATTGAAATTGAAATAAAAAACTGTGGGTGATGGAAAAATTTCAAATATATATTTGAAAACACGATAAAAAACTGCATTAAGTAAAACTATTGGTGCTCATGAGACAAAATCATGTTGACCAGTGTTATGATCGCAAGAAATATAACTTAAAATCTGCACATTTATATTATATCCACTCTATAAATATTTAATATTTTCTTGGAATATACAACTGTTTGATAACTGTTTCCAAGAATAAAAGTAACATTTATGTTATGAAATCATCCAGTTTTCTTTGATCATGGAACTTTGATTCACTGAAGATTGGGTTTGTCAAGTTTAAATATCGATAAAAATGGAAGCTACTGACCTCACTTTTTTTTAATCCGCAGCTCAAGCCCAGGCCTAAGTTAGTTATTGGTTTGTTCGCGGTTTTGTTGTGGTGGTACTGAAAAATATACATTTGACATCCATTTACTGTTTGCATTTAACAGAAAGGGATGATTTCTGTTGAAAAGACGGATTAAAATAACAGTAATAATAATAATATTAATAATAATAATAATAATCTATCTTCGGCTTTTTACAGCTGCTGCCGTCTTCCCGTGCCAAACCTCCAAAGCTTACGGTCTTGGGCATCTTCGATGCTTAGCTCTCTAGCTTGCATTACTGTCTTCATGTTTTCCTTCCATGTTAACCTTGGTCTCCCTCTTTTCTTTTTTCTGTTCGGATGCCATTCATGTAGTTGCTTCGGCCATCGCTCATCTTCCATTCTTAAGACATGTCCTAACCACTTTAATTCCTTCTCCTCAATTCTTTCAATTATGCTTTCTTTTGCTTCCATTATGTTTCTAATTTCCTTATTTGTGATATGTTCTAATCTAGACTTTCTGGCACTTCTCCGTAAATAATCCATTTCTAGAATTATTAGTCTATTCTTGTAGTACTTACTGATTGTCCATACCTCACTTCCGTACATTGCAACAGATTCCACCAATGTTTTACCAATATATTTTTTTTTGTGTCTTTCCAAATATGCTTATCCCACCATATGGAATTTAACGATGATATTATTTTGCTAATCAATTCAATTCTGTATTTTATGTTCTCTTTGCCTATACCTTCAATGTTATCCATACCTCTTCCCTAGACTGTCGGACCAACTCAAACATTTTTTTTTTGGTAGCAGAGCGTGGTTTAGGGTTTCGTAAACGCCACAAATGTTCCAGTGTAGGGAGGAGAACAAAGATACCATACTGAACCGAAAAATGCACTTTCGGTTCATATTCCCAGTCTGAATAAAGAACTAAATATAAAACTTTTACATAAAATTTCCACTTAAATACATATTCCATAAATTAAAGGACGTAGCAGGAAAGTGACCAAATATTCG
The DNA here is from genome assembly GCA_030220185.1 of Diploptera punctata. Taxonomy (NCBI): domain Eukaryota; kingdom Metazoa; phylum Arthropoda; class Insecta; order Blattodea; family Blaberidae; genus Diploptera; species Diploptera punctata. Next base: position 18,210 of record JASPKZ010001163.1, read on the forward strand.
AAGTAAAACTTTCGTAAGAAAAAGAAGGAAAATTATATGTATTCGAATTTTCCGGAGAGAAAATTATAGGCATGACATAGAAGGGAATGCAAAATGAAACAATAAAATACATAGGAAGTGTGGCTTTAAAACAAAATATCATATCTTCAAGTCATCAATTTAAAAAAAAAAGTCCTGTTTCTATCTCCAGCGAATATACTAGGAAGGGGGTCCACTACAACTTCAAAGCTATTGCGCAATAAACAATTCTTCCCGCTCTACTAGCAAATTCGGAAATATATATTCCCTCTATTAGTTGCAGAGGCAAGGTGTCCTGGGGATCTGCCCTCATAAAAACATGGAGCAGAGGATAGAGAGAGAGAGAAAGTAGATTTATACTGCAGCCCTTCGAAAGCAAGGTGTTTCAAAAGAAACACAATCATATTTGCTATTTGAGCGAATTCCTAAGGAATATCAATATATTAATTTATTAAGGAATCATCATCATCATCCGGTATCATGACAGCTGCGCCATCTTCCAGAAACTAAACATCATTCCTCTATGCCCATCCATTGATCTCTCCTCCAATCCTCTGATATTCACAGTTGCTTGTATACATTCCATCCAATTTTTCTTCGGTCTTCTTCCCTTCCTTCTTTCCATTGGGGTACATTCCATAACAATTTTATGCAATCTTTGCACTGGCATTCTTTTGACATAGCCATACCACTGTAATCTCATCTTTTCTATAATGTCTGTGATGTCCTGCTCCTCTTGTACACCCATAATTTCTCTTATTTCTTTATTTCGTATTCTATCCATTCTAGATTTTCCAGCTGATCTTCTTAAAACGTCCATTTCTGTACTTAAAATTATTTTCATTTCTCTGGTAGGAATTTGCCAAACTTCAGCACCATATGTTAAAATGCTCTGAACTGTGGTTTGATAGGCTACATTAAGGAAAACTAATAAAAAATACATATATTAATTCTTCTTCTTCTTCACGGCTTATGCTTATTTACTAGCCTGTTCCGGCTCCAAATTGCTGCTCTTTCCATCGTTTTGTTTGGTCTTCCCAAACTTCTTCTTCCTCGTGGTGAATAGCTGTATGCTGCTTTTGGTATGCTGTTCTCAGTCATCCTTGCCAAGTGTTCTTTCCAGTTTGTTCTGTATTCTCTAACATATATTAATATATTAAGGAATATTAATAAAAACAGATCTTCGCCGATCCTATCTACGGAGTCTTCATTTTAAGACGCAACCCTAGCGCCTGGTAACCGCTACACGCACGGATCTTGCATGGTAATCTCACCAAATAAATGTAAAAGGCTGTGAAAGTAATTACACATTGTACTGAAATAAAATATATTTTTGTGAAGTATATATCTTACCGTAAGTGGAGCGATTGGTGAAAATGTTTAAAAAATTGGCAAAAAATCATTTTTTTTGTTTTTTAATAACTGTGATCCTTTGGGATCATTTTCATGTAAAAAATGTCTACTGTAGGAGCAATCTTCAGTTCGTGACGTTAGGATTTAACCTTCCACGTATGGTCAGCATTATTACTTACATTTTAATATGCGTTTTTCTTATATTTTTTTGACACTTTCCAAAACTTAAAAAGTTCCTTAAGATGCAATTGTTATGCTATCAAAATGAAATTTTGAGGTTAGACTCCCCAATATATGTTAATTCAAATTTGCTATGTAGTTACTAATCTAAGACACATGTGTTCTTTTAAATTGAGATAAAAAAAATGAGAGAGATAAAAAATATTTTTAAAAGAAAAATAAGCAGTATCTTCCATTTCTAAATATGTTTGCATAGCAAATGTGTTTAGTGGAATCATAAGGATTCTGAATCTCAAACTTCGCCACAAAACACATCGTAAGGAGCTTTTTTAAAACTAAAAATACAGTTTTAAAAATCATAATTCTGCAACTATTCTACTTATAAACACCAAACTTTACATACACGCTTCTTTATAATAGAGTCCTGGGTTTGTCTATCTTCACGAATTCGAGTATGTTCACCTTCTCGAATTCTAACATGTTCGCCTTCTCGAATTCTAGCATGTTCGTCTTCTCGAATTCTAGCATGTTCGTCTTCTCGAATTCTAGCATTTTCGTCTTCTCGAATTCGAGTATGTTCGTCTTCTCGAATTCGAGCATGTTCGCCTTCTCGAATTCGAGTATGTTCGCCTTCTCGAATTCGAGTATGTTCGCCTTCTCGAATTCGAGTATGTTCGTCTTCTCGACTTCGAGTATGTTCGTCTTCTCGAATTCTAGCATGTTCGTCTTCTCGAATTCTAGCATTTTCGTCTTCTCGAATTCGAGTATGTTCGTCTTCTCGAATTCGAGCATGTTCGTCTTCTCGAATTCGAATATGTTCGCCTTCTCGAATTCGAGTATGTTCGCCTTCTCGAATTCGAGTATGTTCGCCTTCTCGAATTCGAATATGTTCGCCTTCTCGAATTCGAGTATGTTCGCCTTCTCGAATTCGAGTATGTTCGCCTTCTCGAATTCGAGTATGTTCGTCTTCTCGAATTCTAGCATGTTCGTCTTCTCGAATTCTAGCATGTTCGTCTTCTCGAATTCTAGCATGTTCGTCTTCTCGAATTCGAGTATGTTCTTCTTCTCGAATTCGAGCATGTTCGTCTTCTCGAATTCGAGTATGTTCGCCTTCTCGAATTCGAGTATGTTCGCCTTCTCGAATTCGAGTATGTTCGCCTTCTCGAATTCGAGTATGTTCGCCTTCTCGAATTCGAGTATGTTCGCCTACACGAATTCGAGTATGTTCGCCTTCTCGAATTCGAGTATGTTCGCTTTCTCGAATTCGAGTATGTTCGCCTTCTCGAATTCGAGTATGTTCGTCTTCTCGAATTCGAGTATGTTCGTCTTCTCGACTTCGAGTATGTTCGCCTTCTCGAATTCGAGTATGTTCGTCTTCTCGACTTCGAGTATGTTCGTCTTCTCGAATTCTAGCATGTTCGTCTTCTCGAATTCTAGCATTTTCGTCTTCTCGAATTCGAGTATGTTCGTCTTCTCGAATTCGAGCATGTTCGTCTTCTCGAATTCGAGTATGTTCGCCTTCTCGAATTCGAGTATGTTCGCCTTCTCGAATTCGAGTATGTTCGCCTTCTCGAATTCGAATATGTTCGCCTTCTCGAATTCGAGTATGTTCGCCTTCTTGAATTCGAGTATGTTCGCCTTCTCGAATTCGAGTATGTTCGTCTTCTCGAATTCTAGCATGTTCGTCTTCTCGAATTCTAGCATGTTCGTCTTCTCGAATTCTAGCATGTTCGTCTTCTCGAATTCGAGTATGTTCTTCTTCTCGAATTCGAGCATGTTCGTCTTCTCGAATTCGAGTATGTTCGCCTTCTCGAATTCGAGTAGTGTTCGCCTTCTCGAATTCGAGTATGTTCGCCTTCTCGAATTCGAGTATGTTCGCCTTCTCGAATTCGAGTATGTTCGCCTACACGAATTCGAGTATGTTCGCCTTCTCGAATTCGAGTATGTTCGCCTTCTCGAATTCGAGTATGTTCGCCTTCTCGAATTCGAGTATGTTCGTCTTCTCGAATTCGAGTATGTTCGTCTTCTCGACTTCGAGTATGTTCGCCTTTTCGAATTCGAGTATGTTCGCCTTCTCGAATTCGAGTATGTTCGCCTTCTCGAATTCTAGCATGTTCGCCTTCTCGAATTCTAGCATGTTCGTCTTCTCGAATTCGAGTATGTTCGCCTTCTCGAATTCGGGTATGTTCGTCTTCTCGAATTCGAGCAGGTTCGCCTTCTCGAATTCGAGTATGTTCGCCTTCTCGAATTCGAGTATGTTCGCCTTCTCGAATTCGAGCATGTTCGCCTTCTCGAATTCGAGCATGTTCGTCGTCTCGAATTCGACTTTGTTCATCTTCTCGAATTCGAATTTGTTCGTCTTCTCGAATTCGAGTTTGTTTGTCTTCTCGAATACGAGTTTGCTCGTCTTCTCGAATTCGAGTTTGTTCGTCTTCTCGAATTCGAATATGTTCGTCTTCTCGAATTGGAGTTTGTTTGCCTTCTCGAATACCAGTTTGCTCGTCTTCTCGAATTCGAGTTTCATCGTCTTCTCGAATTCGAGTTTGTTCGTCTTCTCGAATTCGAGTTTGTTCGTCTTCTCGAATTCGAGTTTGTTCGTCTTCTCGAATTCGAGTTTGTTCGTCTTCTCGAATTCGAGTTTGTTCGTCTTCTCGAATTCGAGTTTGTTCGTCTTCTCGAATTCGAGTTTGTTCGTCTTCTCGAATCGAGTTTGTTCGTATTCTCGAATTTGAGTATGTTCGTCTTCTCGAATTCGAGTATGTTCGCCTTCTCGAATTCGAGATTGTTCGTTCTTCTCGAATTCGAGTTTGTTCGTCTTCTCGAATTCGAGTTTGTTCGTCTTCTCGAATTCGAGTTTGTTCGTCTTCTCGAATTCGAGTTTGTTCGTATTCTCGAATTTGAGTATGTTCGTCTTCTCGAATTCGAGTATGTTCGCCTTCTCGAATTCGAGTTTGTTCGTCTTCTCGAATTCGAGTTTGTTCGTCTTCTCGAATTCGAGTTTGTTCGTCTTCTCGAATTCGAGTTTGTTCGTCTTCTCGAATTCGAGTTTGTTCGTCTTCTCGAATTCGAGTTTGTTCGTCTTCTCGAATTCGAGTTTGTTCGTCTTCTCGAATTCGAGTTTGTTCGTCTTCTCGAATTCGAGTTTGTTCGTATTCTCGAATTTGAGTATGTTCGTCTTCTCGAATTCGAGTTTGTTCGTCTTCTCGAATTCGAGATTGTCCGTCAGAGAACGATGGAGAACATTAATGAAGGGAAAATTGTGAATGTTTCTTGCAAACTGATACTCTGTAAGTCCGTAGTCATTTATGTATTTTTTTAAATTCATGTTAATTACTAAGATTGGTTGGAGAAACCCCTCAATGATAAGGAAAATTTTCAAAATAAAAAAAAAATTATGAAGGAGCAAAAGACGGCTCTTCAAGACAATAGAACAACGGTCGCGGAGATGCTGACGATGGATCTGAAATCTAAAGTTCCGAAACTAGTTTAAAATACAAAAACAAGCAAAATATGAGGCGAGTTTTTAAATTTTACCCAAAGGGTTAATTAACTTTGCCTTTCTTTCGATTTCATATTTTTCTGGCCAAGTGTGGGTGGCTACTGCACATTTTTTTCTGATTCCCCATTTTTTACATTGGATTTTAAATTTCTCTCTGTTTTAGAGAATGTGTAAATGTTTCCATGTTGTGAGTTCTTTCTAAATAGCTTAGATTCTTCTTCAATTTTGTGACACTGTGTCACACAGTTCGGCATTATGGCAAAATTTTCAAACACTGGAAAATGGACAGCTAACGACAAATGAGCGAAATTTTGAGGAAGTGGCTGAATTCAAATACCTACGAACAATAATCACAAATAAGAATGAGATGCACAAAGAAATTAAACATAGGCTCAATTCTGGAAATGCGTGCTATTATGCATTGCAGAGACTCTTGATGTCCCAACTCCTTTCAAAAAACGTTAAACTAAAAATATATAAAACTATTATTCTAGCAGTTATATTATATAGGTGCGAAACATGGACTCTTACTTTAAGGGAGGAAAGGAGATTACGAGTATTTGAGAACAAAGTACTTAGGAAAATTTTTTGGACCAAAGAGAGATGAACAGACAAGTGAATGGAGAAGGCTACATAACAATGAACTACATGGTCTTTATGGGAAGTCAGATATAATAACAACAGTTAAGTCTCGTATACTGCGATGGGCAGGACATGTTGCACGTATGGGAAATGAAAGACTTGCATGGAAGCTTCTTGTAGGAAAGCCAGAGGGAAAACGTCCAGTTGGTAGACCAAGAATGAGGTGGGAGAATAAAATTGAATATGATTTGAGGGAATTAGATTGTACAAGGTATGATTGGAAAGCATTAGCTCAGGATAGGGATGTATGGAGAGCTTATGCCCGCTCGGCCATGAACCTACGGGTTCGATAGTGCCAGTAATGAATAAGTAAGTAAGTAAGTAAGTAAGGGAGAGGAGGAGAAATTGGGGTATGAGAAAGATAGAAAGAGAAAGAGGGTGGGAGAGATTTAGGCAAATAAATGGATCGAGCAAGAGGGGAGAGAGGTAATGTGAGAGAGGGGCGGAAAGCTAAAGAGCGTGAAACAAGAGAGAACGAATGGGAGAGAGAGAGAGAGAGAGAGAGAGTGTGTGTGTATATTGAAATGAGGATAAACTAGGTAATTTAAGTATTAGAGATAAAACTGCAATTAGCATATGCTATTAACACGAAACAATCTATGATAATTCTGAATAATGAACAAAATATAATTGGAAATTCCGATAACGAATTAACTTTAAACCAATTTCAAATTAAACTTACAAATTTTTGAGTTGAACAAAAAACATCTAATTAAAATCTTCCATCACGTATTTAGGTGCGCACAATTTTCCAAGTCCATTTTAAATTGGTTTTGTCCTGATAAACGAGATTTTAATTAAATCACAAACATTACAATCCCAGCTTTGTGACTTGTTACGCTAAAATAATCCTGTCTTTTATTGTTTTTATTTATAGTTGCTTAACTAAATATGAAACATCGAATAAAAAGTGAAGATACGACAAGAAATCTGAGAGGGAACAGAAATTGGAAGAGGGTGAGGCAAGGATGTCCTCTATCACCTACCCTTTTCAACATCTACCTGGAAAACCTAATGAAGAACTGCTTCAGTAATACGGGAGACGTAAACATGGGAGGAAGAAGAATAAAGTGCATAAGATTTGCTGATGATATGGCTTTGTAGCAGAAGTTGCAATGACATTGAGGGACATGCTGATGGAGCTGAATGACAAGTGCGAGGATTATGGGATGAAGATAAATATAAATAAGACGAAGGCCATGATTATAGGAAAGAAACAAAGGAAGATAAACATGAAGATTAAAGATGAGGCCATTGAGCAAGTGGAGAGCTTCAAACACTTGGGTTGTACTATCAGTAGTAACATGAACTGCGGTCAAGAAGTAAAGCAGAGGATAGCAAAGCAAAAAGAAGCTTTAAACAAGGAGAGAAGCATTTTCTGCGTACCTATGACAAAATAATTAAGGAAGAGGCTAGTGAAGTGCTTTGTGTGGAGTGTAGCATTATATGGTGCAGAGACTTGGACATTACGACGGAATGAAGAAAAGCGACTGGAAGCTATCGAGATGTGGATATGGAGAAGAATGGAACGTATAAAATGGACAAAGTAAGAAATAAAGATGTGCTAGACAGAGTGGGTGAAGGAAGAACAATGCTGGAACTCATAAAGAAGGCGAAAAGAAATTGGATTGGCCACTGGCTAAGAAGAAACTGCCTGCTGAAGGTAGCTCTAGAAGGAATGGTCAACGGAAAGAAAGTTAGAGGCAGAAAAATACATCAGATGATAGACAATATTAAAATAAATGGTTTGTGGAGAAACAAAAAGGAAAGCTGAGTCAAGGAAAGAGTGGAGAATGCTGAGTTTGCAGTGAAAGACCTGCTCTTGAGCAGAACACTATAAATGAACTAAACTACCAGAGTTTTCTTAAATTCTCTACTATACAGTAAGCTAAGTTTAAGTTGTACTGTAATAGTACATTATGGTGCTAGGTTGGGAAGTGGTTTTTACAGAATCGAGGAAAAATGTTTAAAAATATAAGAAAAATAAATGCCTGGACGGGATTTAAACCCGGACCTCCGGATTGGTACTCCAGCGTGCTATCCATTTCACCACCGGCAATTCTAATACAATAATTTATTTTTCTTGTATATGTATTCTCCATTATTACGAGATGTAGCGAGAATTCGGTCTTCACTGCCACCTGGTAGCTACTATAACAAGTAAGCAAATTAAAGAGAATATTTCTACTTTATAGCAGTGACGCTTTATATATATAGTAGTAGGAAGTTAAGGCTCCCACTTTTTCTAGACAATCAGCACTTTACGTTAGCCTGGTTGTCAGCCCTGCGTGACGGCCGCCTTTACCCCCAGAACAAGCGTCTGGTACTCATTACCGTTAGAGGCTGAGTCGACCCCAGGGCCATAGTGCCGCCAGAGGGTTTGGGTCAGTTTATAAATTCTGACCCCAACGTGACTTGAACCCTCGACCCTCCGGCTTGTAGCTCAGTTCCTTAACCACTACGCTACGGCGTGATATATACATATATATATATATCACGCCGTAGCATAGTGGTTAAGGCATATATATATATATATATATCACGCCGTAGCGTAGTGGTTAAGGCACTGGAGCTACAATATATATATATATATATATATATATATCACGCCGTAGCGTAGTGGTTAAGGCACTGAGCTACAAGCCGGAGGGTCGAGGGTTCAAGTCCAGTTGGGGTCAGAATTTATAAACTGACCCAAACCCTCTGGCGGCACTATGGCCCTGGGGTCGACTCAGCCTCTAACGGAAATGAGTACCAGACGCTTGTTCTGGGGGTAAAGGCGGCCGTCACGCAGGGCTGACAACCAGGCTAACGTAAAGTGCCGATTGTCTAGAAAAAGTGGGAGCCTTAACTTCCTACTACCCCCAAGGGCCTCCGGGCCTGTTGTGGGATCACTTTACTTATATGTGTGTGTGTGTGTGTGTGTGTGTGTGTGTGCGTATGTGTGTGTAATTAACGTTGGATGGATGATATAAGAAAAGGTATGAGGGAGATAGGTCTTGAAGACTTGGAATGGGAAGATAGAGGAGAGTAGAGAAAGAAGAAATACATTTAAAACGCTTAGAGTGCAGGAAGATGTTCTATTACATTGTAAATCTGTTTATAATTAGATAAAATAAAATTTAGTGGATGACAGACCTAGAGCTGGATATTAGGCCATGGATATAATTACGGACTTCTAATATTCGTGAAAGGGACAGATGAGACTATGGCAGAAAGAGGGAGAAAATTATTGTATGTTGAAATTATTTGCATAAGGTTTGTTATCCTGATAGGAATCCCAGATTTTGGAATTACCTTTCATTAATAAACCAATAACGATGTATTTCATATAATTATTGTTGGCATTAGACCAACGCAACGTTTCAGCGCTCAACTATAGATTTAGACGGAATTGTAAAATATTGATTACTGCATTCAATATTCATGCGTATGGCTTTAAGTTCAAACAGTGATTAATACACGTACTATTCTCTAACAATGTATTTCACAGTAACTCCTAAAATCCCACTATCCCCTGAATGAAAATTCCAGCTTATACTTCTTCCGAGCTAAATGTAAACAACCAGATGTATGACTGCATTTTCGATTGTCGAATAACGATTTAACCTTTAAGCGTGTAAGAAAATGTAGTTTACTCTCTAACACTCGAAATAAAGGAAATAATAAATAATAGTTTTAAAAAACTAAAACAGCACGCTTTATTAGAAAACCGAACTCAAAAATGAAAAATAATTTTAATTTCCAACACGCTTGGGATAAATTTAAAGTGGTCCACAAAAAAATCATCTCCAATACATATAGAATAAAACTAGAATCACCAACAAAAAGAAAATAATTTTACCATCAAAAGCGTGGGATGCTCTATATCAATTAATATATTTGATAATAAACAGATATTGGTAAAAGTAAAGTCTCTAATAAGAACATGCAAAAATCATAAAAAGTATTACTCTTCTTAAAAAAAAATCCTCCCCAGCCGGATTCGAACCAGCGACCTATGGATTACTGAAATTATATACCACTAGTTCACCGCTCTACCGAGCTCTTATGACGATTGACTAAAAAGTCAAGTCCGTAACCTATTATAACAGTTTTAATTTTTTTGATTTTCTGATTATTCTGGCCAGGAATTTAGAAATAAAATATGAAATTATTGTAGTGTCACGGGTCATTTACAAGTATACAAAGTTTCAAGTCGATCCAATGTCTCTTAAGTGGGTGAAAATCGTGTTAAAAATTCCGTTACATAAATACAAAGACACTTTTTTTTATTTTCTGATGATTCTGGTCAGGATTTTAGAAAATGAATATGAAATTATTGTATTGTCACGGGTCCTTTACAAATATACAAAGTTTTAAGTCTATCCTATGTTTCTAAGTGGGTTAAAATCGTGTTCAAAGATTCCGTTACAAAAACACAAAGACGCTTTTTTGATTTTCTGATGATTCTGGTCAGGATTTTAGAAAATAAATATGAAATTATTGTATTATCACGGGTCCTTTACAAGTATACAAAATTTCATGTCGATCCAATTATTTTAAGTAGGTGAAAAAAAGCGCTGAGAGATTCAGTTACATAGATAGATAGATAGATAGATAGATAGATAGATAGATAGATAGATAGATAGATATATAGATAGATAGATAGATAGATAGATAGATAGATAGAGTAGATAGATAGGACAGATACAGGTCAAGCTAATATAATGCGTGTAAAAATACACATCGTGTCTACAAATACAGTATCAAACTTTAAATTACTACTACGTCGCTTTGGATAATCGTATCCTCACTTCGTGAGTCGTGAATTTATCGAAAATTTGAAAATCACTCGTGACATTACTTATGACTATTTAACTCATGCCCCAAATGGGAGTCAATGACCAATCACGTTTCATTGATTTTTGTTTTACAACCAATCAGAGTCGTGTTTCACGAAATATTTATCAGTGTTATATTTACCATATTAAAGAAAGCTCCTTCTTTTTAATATTCTGAACAGGTATGACCATTATTTTTCAGTGACTGACTCTATAAGAAATTCGGCTACCAGATTGTATATAAAAACATTTGTAGCAATTTATTGTACGACCAAAAAAAGAAACCACTGTTTGCACATTCTTAAATGTATTTTTTCCGAGGTAATAATCCAGAAAAATATATTTGTCATATTTACATCATACGACATCACAAATGAATTAATATACAGTTTGATGTATTTCATTTTTCCTCCACTAGAGAGCATTCTTACAATATTGCGTTCATTTGGCAATAAATAGTAGTATGATCTGGTTGCAGTGATAAACAAAAGAAGCAGATGAAGCGTACCTATCGTTTCTCATTTGTTTTCAAACATCGCCGTTTACATTAAATATATAAATATTTTAAAATAACTATAGTTAAATAATGATTTGTGAGTAAACAGCTTAATTGTATTCGTTAAATTGTACTAACAAATGCAACTCTTGATTTCCAAATTATAGATAAATTCACGAAGTGAGTCGTGAATTTATCGATAATTTGGAAATCACTCCTGGCATTACTTATGACAAAGAAATAACAAAGAGGGGGCTAAGGCTAGGCTGAAACGCCTGTAAGGAAGAAAGGATGCATTTAAAATGTGACACTTTAAACTAAATTGTTAGGCTTTTTAAAAAAATATCATGCTGGTTTCCAGTTAACCACAAAATTAATGAGGTTACAAAATTTCACGGTTGTAGGATAACATTATAATGGAAATTAAGGGCGTGACATTGCTGAGCTGGTCATTTCGTTGTTTAATATATTTTGAAGGCAACATACATTGTAATCACAAACCCATCAGCCCGTATCATCAATACCGGTAGCTACTGCTCTGTTTTGTTCCCAGCGAAATATTTACTGTCTCTTCAAAAGCTTCTGTTACAGGTCACCCGAAAAAAAATTCCATCATTAAATTAATATTTATAGGCTGATCATATTGTTACTGGTTGCAGTGGCGTTACAAACAGGTCAACTTTTTAAAAATTTAATCTCACACAAATTTAAACTATTAACTAACCCACTCATGGAAGCTTCTTGTAGGAAAGCCAGAAGGAAAACGCCCAGTTGGTAGACCAAGAATGAGGTGGGAGAATAACATTAACTATGATTTGAGGGAAGTAGATTATACAGGGAATGATTGGAAAACATTAGCTCAGGATAATGATATATGGAAAGCTTATGTCCGCGCGGCCATGAACCTACAGGTTCGATAGTGCCAGTGAGTAAGTAAGTAAGTAAGTAAGTAAGTAAGTAAGTAAGTAAGTAAGTAAGTAAGTAAGTAAGTAAGTAAGTAAGTAAGTAAGTAAGTCGCTGGCACTATGGAACCCGTAGATTCATGGAAGTGCGGACATAAGCTCTCCATACATCCCTTTCCTGAGCCAATGTTTTCCAATCACTCCCAGTATAATCTATTTCCCTCAAATCATAGTTAATGTTATTCTCCCACCGCATTATTGATCTACCAATTGGGCGTTTTCCCTCTGGTTTTCCTACAAGAAGCTTCATGCACGTCTTTCATTCCCCATTCGTGCCACATGTCCTGCCAATTGCAGTCTACGAGACTTAACTGTGGGTTCCCTGAAGTAGTCCCCGCCCGGAGAACCGAATGAGGGACTATTTGACCTCCGGAAAATTTTACCCCAGTTGAACGAATGTCCGCATTTCTTGATGGTTGTATTTTTACGGTGAAAGATCGTCACTCTTAGAACCAAGGTACTTTTTTTTCATCTGGCTTATCGCCTTAGACCAGTCCGGCATGGGTAACTCTATCGGCAGCAATGCTACCACCGGTATAGCTCTCGGGATCATTTAAGTACCCAAGTCACTCCATCACTGGAAAGTAAAAGATACCATGCACCTCCACAATCTTATTTATTTCACAATCACTCACTGTACAATCACATACTTACTTACTCACTGCCACTATCGAACCCGTAGGTTCATGGCCGCACGGACATAAGCTCTCCATACATCCCTATCCTGAGCTAATGCTTTCCAATCATTCCCTGTATAATCTACTTCCCTCAAATCATAGTTAATGTTGTTCTCCCACCTCATTCTTGGCCTACCAACTGGGCGTTTTCCTTCTGGCTTTCCTACAAGAAGTTTCCATGCACGTCTTTCATTCCCCATACGCGCAACATGTCCTGCCCATCGCAGTCTACGGGACTTAACTGTTCTTATTATATCTGGCTTCCTATAAAGACCATGTAGTTCATTGTTATGTAATCTTCTCCATTCACCTGTCTGTTCATCTCTCTTTGGTCCAAAAATTCACATGGGGATATATATTTATTTATGTAATTCTTCTATATGTGTGTTTGTCACTGAATTTCTCCTAAACGATTGGATCGATTTTCATATTTATTTTTTGTATGTCTGATTGGGTCCCACGATGGTTTAGATTCACAATTGGACCCTCTAAAACCATTAGGTATAGGAGTTGACCTGAAGTTAAAATTTAAAAATCTCTCTAGCGGTCACATTTTTTTATGTTTCACAACGAAATTTAGTATATCGTATTAAAATAAACCAAGGTATGTATTGTCCAAAAATTACCAAAATCTCAAAATTAGAAGTTGAGGGTTACTTAAAACCGGAATTAAAAAACTGCCTGAAAGATCTATCTGTTCCTTTCTCTTTGGTCCAAAAATTATCCTAAGAACTTTATTCTCAAATTAGACCCTACATGGAATCGTGTCTCCTATTTTAAAGTCAGAATCCGTATCTCGCATCCATATATCATAAATGTCAAAATACAACTTATTATTATTATTATTATTATTATTTTATTATTATTATTATTATTCTATATCATCATATCATTAGTATTACTATTATTATTATATTATTAGTATTATTATTTATTATTATTATTATTATTATTATTATTATTATTATTATTATTATTATTATTATTATTATTATTATTATTTTATTATTATTATTACGAGTTTTTTGTGTACAAGTAGACCTGGAATTTGTCTCAGAATTTTTTTTATTATATACAACTTTCCTCATTAGAGGATTGCCTCAAGGACAAAGTGATACAGACAATTAATTTTTGGAATTGATGAAATACATTTTGTAAATACATTTAAAAAAATTCAAATTGTAGGTCTAATTGAAGTATACATACTATAAAGTAGAAATTTTGTAAATATGGTTTCTTAAAATTGAAATTGATCCTCTAATGGCAGCGATGGCAATTTTAGAAAGATACGCCCTGTCCAAATCTAAGGAATTCCAAAATTTGGCTAAGAATCCTGGTATAGTACCTCTTGCCCCGATCATCAATCCTGTGACAGTTCTTCTTCTTCTTCTTCCTTCCAAGTATTAGCCAAGGCCTGTTACGATCCTATAGAAAATTTTCCCTCCAGCGTTTTTATCCTTCCGGGAAATTCTCGTATAAGACTTGAAAGCATAATAATAGTCCCTTCGATTGGTTGCTGGCCAAAGGAAGGCAAGACCAGTGATGGGACTGCCATCTTATAGCCTCTAGTCAGGCTTTTCTGGAGAAGAAAAGAAAATAAAGGAAAGAAGAAATGGAAGAAAGAAAGGAAAGACTCCCTAGCCCTCGGATTGCCCCAATAGCGTCAGAGTCGAAAAAACAAGAGTTAACCAAGAGAGGTTAGATAGTAAAGTTAAAAGAGTGCAAAACACAAGTAAGTGGAAGAAATGTTTTGCTCAGCTTGGGCACCTTGTGTTCGCCATCCACATATCCCCTAGATGAGGACCCCTGAGGGATCCTGTGACAGTTATACTATCTAATTGGTATTTATCTTTGTAATAGTAAATTGTTAGCTCATATATGGCTTTCTTTTCAGAGTCAACTTCCTCGGGTTGGCAACTATGAGTCTCAAAACGAATTGTGGGATCTAATATCAAACCAATTTTAGAAGATGGTCTAAATGCAATAATATCTATTCGTCTGTTACTTCCATTGGTGGCCACACCACAAACTTGCTCAAAAAGTGTGTATCCATAATATCGCAAGGCTTCTGACATCTTATTTCGAATTGTGTGATGCCGAATGTTTCTCAGTGATTCTCTAAACGGACAAGTGCAAGGGTTTCGTGCTCTCTGCGACAACGTCTACAGAGGGTATCGTCCCTTCACCTGCCCGGCAAAGAACGCACCGCCGCGGCGCGCCGATACATTGGCTTGCATTTTAATCGCTTCTCTCCATTCGAAACAAAAACAATCGCTGATGAACACGAATCCATTGATTTGCTGGTGTATATTCATTGTACAGTAGTTAACAACGCCTTTTCGTTTATGAGGAAGTTGACTCCAGAAAACTGCTTCTTTGTCTCTTAGTCGTTTCCTGAGTTTCTTTTGCATCTGGTAATATTTTCCAGATAAAGTGTGTTTATACAGAAAATTTTGTTCCTTCCATATCTTATCATGGAACTGTCACAATCTACTATATAGACTTGTCTCACAACTAACATAATCCTCATTACCTCAACACATAATCTACAGACCGTGCCGTGTACGTGTAACTCTGGCGGGAAGGCGCCATTACTCACCCAGTCCAAGGCCCGCCGAACGTTTCGGCCGATCTATGAACGCACCATAGATTTTTTTCTTTCGTAAAATACTGTTATATGCAGAAAATCTGTATTTGTTTGGTATTTATTACACTGCTCAAAACAATTAGAGGAACACTTGTAATAAATTGAATAAGTAATTGTTTTTTAAAACCTGTGATGCTGAAAGTTGGACAATATGTAAATTGAATTATTAATTGTATCATTGGATACAGATTTTAAAGATCATGGCCTAAATACAGAGAAATTACCTCAAATAACAAATATAGAGAAATTTTTAATTTTGGAAGGCACTGGCCACTTCTAATTGGTAAGCTTCCTGATGTGCCAAACTGTCATCGAATGTCGTGGAGGCCATACACGATACTAAACTCTATATAACGAGTGTTAACTTTGAAAAATAAGACAAAGATTAAATTGCTTAAATAGCGGAATTATTTGAAAAGGTTAATTGTCAGCGTTATTCATTTGTTTTTTCTGACATGAGCAATAAATAAATAAATAAATAACCACAAAATAAGTACATTATTAATTTCATGTTTGTACCTTTATCCAATAAAAACATATTTGGCATATATCTTAGTGTTCCTCTAATTGTTTTGAGCAGTGTATTTAAACATTACTCTTTATCATTCTTGTAAGATTAGATCATAAAACTACTGTACACAAAGAACATTAAAACAAAAACATTATTAAAACTTTATAAATCATTTTAATTGTCTCAGCTAATATAAGCAAGCGAATGCTGGACTTTTAACATCAGACCAGTTACGGCAAATCGATTGAAAGAAATGGGATTTCTCCGATCGTATGAGGTTATAAATTACTAGACCACAAAAGGAACATGGATATTTAAGAAGAATTAATATATAATCAATTATATCTATAACACAAATTTACAGAACTAAGTTAAGTATTACAGTCAGCGAATGTCAAGGTTGGCAAAAAGATGTTTTTAACACTGTAATCCAATAGCAATAATTTTAATTTCCAGCACGCTTGGGATAAAATTAAAGTGGTCAAAAAAAATCATATCCAACACATCCAGGATAAAACTAGAGTTTTATGATGAAAGTTAAAAATTAAATTGTACCTGTTGGTAGGTGCCGTCGTCCTCAACTTCGTTAAAATATTGTATATAAAATTAAATGGCAATGTGTGGAAAAAACATACAACGGGTGAAAATTGAGATTGATGGAAAAATTATAGAACAAGTGTCAGATTTCTCTACTTAGGAAGTGTATTTGCAGAGTATAAGAGTGACATTGATTCAAAATTACAAAAATATAATAAAATGAATGGGGTTAATACGAAGACATTTTGGTAAACAGATGAGGACAGAGACAAAACTAAGATTACATAACGTCACATCAAAAGTTGCTCTAAAATACGGAAGTGAAATTTGGATTTTAAATAAAAGAAACTCTCATAAACTTCAAGTAAGCCAAATGCGCTTCTTACGATCATTGTTAGGAGTTAATAGACTGGATCACCAAAGGAACACTACTATCAGAGGAAAACTTGGAGTAGCAAGTTTAAATGAAGATATCCAAAAATACAACAAGAATGGAAAAATCATCTGAGAAGAATGGCAAGAAATAGACTTCCAAATTGGCATTCCAATATACCCCAACTGGACATAGGGACCAAGGAAGACCAAAACATCGGTGGAAAGATCAAGACCATCTTCGCTAGGTTTACCGTACAGGCCACATGGCCTAAAACGAATTTGTTCATGATGATGATGATGATAAAATTAACTGAGGACGACGGCACCTACCAACAGGTACAATTTAATTTTTAACTTTCATCACATGACTTCACCTCAACGGAATTTGATATGAATTTTACTAGTATTAAAACTAGAGTTATCTACAAAAAAAAATAATGTTACCATCAAAAGCATGAGGTGCTCTATATCAATCAATATATTTGGTAATAAACATATATTGATAAAAGTAAAAGTCCCTAAGAAGAAAACGTAAAAACCATAAAAAGCACCCCAAGCTTTTGATGGTAAAATTATTTTCTTTTTGTAGATAACTCTAGTTTTATTCTAGATGTGTTGGAGATGATTTTTTTGTTGACCACTTTAATTTTATCTCAAGCGTGTTGGAAATTAAAATTATTTTTCATTTTTTAGTTCGGTTTTCTAATAAAGCATGTTGTTTTAGTTTTTTAAACTATCATTTATTTTTAATTTTTAACTTGGTTTTCTAATAAAGCGTGTTGTTTTAGTTTTCTTAAAACTATTATGTAGTATGAGCTAAAAGTAATACTCTTCTAAAAAAATCCTCCGCGCCGGATTTAAACCAGCGACCTATGGATTACTGAAATTATATACCACTACAGTCCACCACTCTACCAACTGAGCTACCAGAAGATATAATATTAATTTCTTACAACGATGGACTAAAAAGTCGATAAGTCCGCAACCTATAAATATTATTGTATTTTCATTGGTCCTTTACAAGTATACAAAGTTTCAAGTCGATCCAATATTTTTAAGTGTGGATAAAATCGTGTTGAAAGATTCCGTTGAAAGATGTATACAGGTCAAGCTAATAACAACGCGTGTTAAAATAAATGCAGGCAGAGTTTTAAGGAGATAGCTTGAACAACTTCTTTGAAATGGAACAGGCCAGAAGGCCTAATTCTTGATTTCGATGGTGATGATGGAGTCTACCTTAAGTGCTGTAAAATTAGCATGTGATTCTAATCGTTTTCTACCGTCCCCTTCATATATTGGTGCATAGATGAGAGAGGAGAAGAGAGAGAGAGAGAGAGAGAGTATTTATACTAGTTTCCATTTATGTATGAGTGAAGATGATTGTGTGTGTGTGTGTATATATATATATCAAAATAAGAACAACACTCATTCATGAAATACCATTAATTCTTAATAATTCTACATAACTTAATTAATATATAACGCTATTATATTATTATGTATACAGAAAGGTCTGTATGAACTTAAACAAAATACAGAAGAATATGGTTTGAGGATATCTACAGAAAAAACAAAAATTATGGCATTTCAAGGTGTAGATCCTGTCAGAAGTAAAATTGTACTGGACAATAAAATTTTGGAGAGAGGTGAATAATTTTACATATCTAGGATGCAATATCTCATATGAAGAAGAAAAGGATGTAAATGCAAAAATATCTAAATTTTTAAGAATTTTAGGGTTAATAAATTCTATCTTCAAGCCACAGTTAGTCCAAAAGCATTCAAGACTGAAAGTGTATAAAACGCTGGCTCTTCCAACTCTTTGTATGGTAGCGAAGTATGGACGTTGAAACAGAAGGATACACAGAGACTAGATCTGCTGAAATGAGGTATCTTCGGAGGACTGCAGGATACACACTACTAGATCACAAAAGAAATGAAGACATCTTAGAAGAATTACACATGGAATCTTTAGAAAACAAAATTTCTGATTATAAGTCAAGATAGATGCGACATGTTCATCGAATGGAATATCACAGAATACCGAAACAAATGTTAAGATATCAACCTGCAGGAAGAAGAAGACCAGGACGTCCACTCAAAAGACTTTTGGATGGTATTTCTATTGAGGCCGAAACAGGTCAACGAATGGCCTAAATTCGTGAATGTACTATGATGATGATGATGATGATGATTATTATTATGTCATCATCATCATAGTACATTCACGAATTTAGGCCATTTGTTGACTTGTTTCGGCCTCAAGAGAAAGGGTTGTAAGGGGTAGTGACGTGTGTATAACCTCTCTACCCAATTCTCATCCTCACCTTCTCGTGGTACAACCTGTTTTCACAAACGAGGCTCTGAGGACCGAGTCACGGCGGTATAACCGTTCCATCAGGTACTGAGTAAATGCGGTATCCTAATGTCTGTCCAGAGACTAAAGGAGAGCAGCCCTACCACTGGACTACTTAGCGTCGGGCCAGTAACCTGTCCTAAGGAACTTCAAAACTACTTTCAAGTCTCAACACGAAAAAAGCCAGAAGGAATTGAAATATGACGACCCACAGCAAAGAAAGAAAATGGTTATAAGAAAACGGCACAATGATATTATTATTATGTTAATTGTAATATTATTGTTTCTTTTTGTTTTCTTTATACTATTACCAAATATTACTTTATTGTAACGGACTGTCAGCAGCACGTACGGCTTACTGCCCGTGCGACCCAAATTTGTAAATAACATTGTATATATCTTACTTTTAGTCTAATAAAGTCATATTACTACTATATATATATATATCAAGTTATGAATAACAATTAGGCCGGTAATAAAAGTAAAGCGAAAGAAGTTTAATTATGGAAAAAACAGGCACTATAGAAGCAGTTAAAAATTTATTACACTTCTCTAACTTTTAATTAATAACCTTTGAAATTCTGTTTCAAAAGTTTGTTTCAACATCATCATCATTTCATGTCGAAGTTCTGAAAGGTCTGTTATGGTCTACAAGAAATATGATCACATTTATTAACAATAATCTTACGTATATTTAATGTGTAGAATGTTTTACATAAACTGGATTACGTCATGCTATCTTAGGAAATCGCCGTATAAAAGAGTTGGAAAACACTGTATACTAGTAATGGGAAGAGATGAGATAAAGCCCATATTATTGCTGTAACATATCAAACATTTTAGCTGATGATAACGTTCCACAACAATATATTACTAATATCTTCAATATCTATAATGATAATGAAATCTCTGTTAAACAAGATGGCAAACTAACTTCTCTGGATAAGACAGGTATGTGGATTTTCACCGGTGCTTTTCATTATATACATATATATATATATATATATATATATATATATATATATATGAATATAATAATAAACGAATGGAGGAAAACACAATGGGGATCCAACCATAACTTAAAACACAAGATCACAGCATAGTCTCTTGCTTAATAACATAGGACATCACATCACCCCATGTCATATACTATCTCCACTTCTCGCAACTGGAATTCCCTACCACAAGAAATAAGGGGCTGCCGGACATTAATAATAATAATAATAATAATAATAATAATAATAATAATAATAATAATAATAATACTTTATTTATTCTGGGCAGAAGTTAAGGCCATAAGGCCCTCTCTTCCACTCAACCAGCACAAATACAAATAAATATTTGACAAATATAGAGATACACTATACTAATTATAACCAGTAAAGATACAATTAAATGTAGCAATGTAAATGTCATGTACAAACCAACATTGTATAGGGTAATAACAATAATGATACGATAATAATAATAATAATAATAATAATAATAATAATAATAATAATAATAATAATAATAGTAAAATATATATATATATGATACATTATACGGGAAACACCAATTAATATATATATATATATATATATATATATGTATATACCTTACACTGGATAATAATGAAGTCGAGTTTAGAGCAAATATAAATTTAGATTTCTTTTAAAAGATGACATCTTTTAAAAGAAATCTAAATTTATATTTGCTCTAACCTGGATTTCATCATTATCCAGTGTGAGGTACATATTTTAATAGGCGTTTCTCGTATAATTTATCATATTATTATTATTATTATTATTACTATTATTATTATTATTATTATCATCATTATCATAAGTATTCATCATCACCCAGGGATTAAGCCTGTTGGCTCGTTCCAGTTTCATGAAAGCTAGAATTTTTAAAAATGTTCAAATCATCTTCTGTGTGGGCGTCCAACATTTCTCCTTCCGTGCGGTTTACAATTTAGCAATAATTTTGGAAATCTTTCCTTCTGGCATTCTATCAATATGTTATTTCCAGTCGTTTCCCTATATTTAATTATTCGGTCTGTAAGTTTGAAAATATTTGGTTTCTTTCTTATATCTTCATCCCTTTTCTTATCCAGCAGAGTATATCCTGCTATACTTTCTTAAAAATCGCATCTCAGCTGCTTCCAATCTTTGTTCTTGTCTTTTAGTGATCGTCCAACATTCTGATCCATACATCGATACAGGAACAGCCATTACTTTATAAAATTTTATTTTCGTTTCTTTTCTTGTGTTTTTAAGGGTTCTTTTAATAGTGCCACACATTAGATTAAATTTATTTATTTTGTCATTAATATCTTCAATTTTAACATATGGTAAATTGAAACCTAGATATTTTTAAAACTGTTCACTTGCTCTAAAATTGTATTAAGTAAAATAAAGTAATCCCACTACAGGCTCAGGAGGCCCTTGAGGTAGTAGGAGGTTAAGGCTCCTACTTTTTCTGGACAATCGGCACTTGATGTCAGCCGGGTTGTCAGCCCTGGCGTGACGGCCGCCTTTACACCCAGAACAAGCATCTGGTACTCATTTTAGTTAGAGGCTGAGTCGACCCCAGGGCCATAGTGCCGAGAGAAGGTTTTTGTCAGTTTAAA
This sequence comes from Diploptera punctata, assembly GCA_030220185.1. NCBI lineage: Eukaryota > Metazoa > Arthropoda > Insecta > Blattodea > Blaberidae > Diploptera > Diploptera punctata. The sequence continues at coordinate 39,900 of JASPKZ010001163.1, forward strand.
AATCATGACCCCACCGGGACTTGGACCCTCGAACTTATTATCAGTTACTATTTTTATCATAAGTATTATATATATATATATATATATATATATATATATATGTATTGTCCATCCATCCATAGTAATTCTGCCAGAAGGCAGGTCCTTCACTGCAACCATAGCATTTTCATGCTATGCTTGCAGCTTTACTAGGGAGATGTATGTGTGGTAGCTTCCCGTTGCTTTCCACACCGGTGAAGGATGATGATGATGATGATGATGATGATGATGTTGGCCATATGATTTCGGGGACCGTTTGGGCCTTAAAGTTTTCCTGACATTTGTCTTACAGGTGAGGAAATACCCCGATAAAAACCTCACCCAGAAAAACTGTCCCGACCGGGGATCGAACCCGGGCCCGCTGCGTGACAAGGCAGCACGCTACCTCGAGACCACAGCGGTGGATATATATTGTCTGTACATGAAATTTCCATTGCAACATTTAATATATTTTTAATTCTTTGTAATTAGTATAGTGAATATATAATATATGGGGCACGCCGTCGTAGCGTAGTGGTTAAGGCACTGAGCTACAAGCCAGAGGGTCGAGGGTTCAAGTCCTGTTGGGGTCAGGATTTTTAAACTGACCCAAACCCTCCGGCGGCACTATGGCCCTGGGGTCGACTCGGCCTCTAACGGAAATGAGTACCAGACGCTTGTTCTGGGGGTAAAGGCGGCCGTCACGCAGGGCTGACAACCCGGCTGACATGAAGTGCCGATTGTCTAGAAAAAGTGGGAGCCTTAACCTCCTACTACCCCAAGGGCCTCCGGGCCTGTTGTGGGATCACTTTACTTTTTTTTTTGTATATAATATATATTGTCAAATATATACTTGTAATTTGTGGTGGTTGAGTGGAAGAGAAGGTCTTATGGTCTTAACTCTGCCAGAATAAATAAATTATTATTATTGTTATTATCATTATTATTATTATTATTATTATTATTATTATTATTATTATTAAAATTTAACTTAGATATGCATAATATACTGTTACGTCATATATTCTGTTATTTAGACCTAAATTCTCTAATGTTCTCTGGTCATAACTACGTAAATAACAAAAGTTTCCTGAGTTATAATCTTAGTTGGCATCATTTAACTAGATATCAGTATGAGGCGGAACGCTGACCACGGACCACTCAAAAATGACATCTATACGAAAACAAGTGTAACTAAATTAGTATGGTTCAAATTCTTCCCTGTAGGGCAAGAGCGCCTAAATCTCTATAAAGGGAAAACATAGGCTTACAATACAATTATTATTATTATTATTATTATTATTATTATTATTATTATTATTACTTTATTATTATTATTATTACAATATTATTATTATTATTATTACTATTATTATTATTACTATTATTATTATTATTACTTTTATTATTATTATTATTACTATTATTATTATTATTAAAATTTAACTTATATGTGCATAATTATACTGTACGTCATATATTCTGTTATTTAGACCTAAATTCTCTAATCTTCTCTGGTCATAACTACGTAAATAACAAAAGTTTCCTGAGTTATAATCTTAGTTGGCATCATTTAACTAGATATCAGTATGAGGCGGAACGCTGACCACGGACCACTCAAAAATGACATCTATACGAAAACAAGTGTAACTAAATTAGTATGGTTCAAATTCTTCCCTGTAGGGCAAGAGCGCCTAAATCTCTATAAAGGGAAAACATAGGCTTACAATACAATACAATTATTATTATTATTATTAATACTATTATTATTATTATTACTATTATTATTATTACTATTATTATTATTATTAAAATTTAACTTATATGTGCATAATATACTGTACGTCATATATTCTGTTATTTAGACCTAAATTCTCTAATCTTCTCTGGTCATAACTACGTAAATAACAAAAGTTTCCTGAGTTATAATCTTAGTTGGCATCATTTAACTAGATATCAGTATGAGGCGGAACGCTGACCACGGACCACTCAAAAATGACATCTATACGAAAACAAGTGTAACTAAATTAGTATGGTTCAAATTCTTCCCTGTAGGGCAAGAGCGCCTAAATCTCTATAAAGGGAAAACATAGGCTTACAATACAATACAATTATTATTATTATTAATACTATTATTATTATTATTACTATTATTATTATTACTATTATTATTATTAAAATTTAACTTATATGTGCATAATATACTGTACGTCATATATTCTGTTATTTAGATCTAAATTCTCTAATCTTCTCTGGTCATAAACTACGTAAATAACAAAGTTTCCTGAGTTATAATCTTAGTTGGCATCATTTAACTAGATATCAGTATGAGGCGGAACGCTGACCACGGACCACTTAAAAATGACATCTATACGAAAACAAGTGTAACTAAATTAGTATGGTTCAAATTCTTCCCTGTAGGGCAAGAGCGCCTAAATCTCTGTAAAGGGAAAACATAGGCTTACAATACAATACAATTATTATTACTATTATTATTATTATTATTAAAATTTACTTAGATATGCATAATATACTGTACAGCATATATTCTGTTATTTAGATCTAAATTCTCTAATCTTCTCTGGTCATAACTACGTAAATAACAAAAGTTTCCTGAGTTTGTAATCTTAGTTAGCATCATTTAACTGTCAACTTTTGTTTTTACTTCAATTATCTGAAACCAACTCCTCCTATTGTTTTCATAAACTTGTGTTTTTTTTTCAGTTGTTTTTATTCTATTGTAAGAGGAAGAAAGGAGGTACAATAATTTAACTCTTGTTCTTTTGGCAACCTCTGCTACGATTTAGGTCTGTTTCCATACATTTTCCTTCTAATTCTTTCATGCTATGTGAAAAACTCATTTAATTCCGAGGTAATTTAGTTTTTTTTTTACATTCTTTTTTTATTCTCTCCAAGGCCTCATGATACAAGTCAAGAATGAGCATTATTCATTTCTCTTTCCTCTGTTCCTTATGTTTTTATTCTCTTATCTCTGCTGCAGTTAAGAATGCGGTTCCACAGTTTATATCTCAAAAAATTAAGTAAGGCATTTTTAACAAGGAAATGTGATTTCTACTTTAATGTCACTTCACTTTAAATTTATGCTTCCCAGGTAGGAATATGCAGAAACTCACGTATTTCCTACCTAAATTATAATTTATATGCTTAAATAAAACTTCAAGATCACTCTCTTTATCGAAATTTCACTTTTCCTGCATCTATAAACTTACATTATACATTAATGGTCATTATTTAATTTATCATAAGTAATGCCACGAGTGATGTCCAAATTATCGATAATTTCACGACTCACGAAGTAAGGAGTGAATTTATCTAGAGAATTTGGAAATCAAGAGTGGCATTTGTTAGGACTATTTAACGAATAAATTAAGCTGTTTACTCCCAAATCATTGTTTAAATATAGTTATTTTAAAATATTTATATATTTAATGTATACGGCGATGTTTCAAAACAAATCAGAAATGTGAGGTTATGTTCATTCACTGCAACTAGATCATATTATTTACTGACAAATAAGATCGCAATATTGTAAGAGTACATCCAAGTGGAGAAAAATAATGAAACACATCAAACTATATATCATAATCAACATTACGGGTTATTCATTTATTTTTTTAATAAAGAACTCAGTAAAATCAAGGAATCTTTTCATTATTTGCTATATTCAATGTATTTGTTGGAGAAAAATAATGATTTGGCCTGTTCAGAACATTAAAAATGAGGAGCTTTCTTTATCACAAAAGCAGGAGCTGATGAAGAGAAATCGATAAAGAGCGAGGTGAAATACGACTGTGATTGGTTGTAAATAAAAAATCATCTGTAAGACAAATGGCCCAAACGGTCCCCGAAATCATATGGCCATCATCATCATCATCCTTCATCGGTGTGGAAAGCAACAGGAAGCTACCACACCTACAATTCCCTGGTATAGCTGCAAGCATAGCATGGATTGCTGTGAAAGACCTGCCCTCGGGCAGAATTACTATGGATGGATTATTATTATTATCATTATTATTATTATTATTATTATTATTATTATTATTAAATGTTAAATTTGATGATTTTGAATAAATTGTGAAGTTCAAATGTCTATAAACGATAACTAAATTAATTGCAGAAAATAAAATGAAGAGAGTGTCAAGTTTTGGAAACCCATGCTTTTATGGATTCCAAGGACTTTTGTCGTGAGGACTTCTCTAAAAAAAGTTTTACGCCAAAACTATATATAAAACTGTTATACTTCGAGTTACAGGGTATGGAAGCATAACATGTTTATCATTTTGAGACAGGACAAAGTTTTACGAATGTTTAAGAATAAATTTCCTAGGAAAATATAATTGTTATGCTTTCAAGTCTTATACGAGAATTTCCCGGAAGAATCAAACTTATGACGACCAAAGCTCTCTATCTGGGATGAAAAGGTTATCCCTGAAAAAAAAGTTATAATAAAAGTTTGCGAATTATTAATCAAGTTATGAAACCATCCCCTGTACAAAAAAAACACAAGATTACGTTTATATAACACTTTGGTTAGACCAGTGTTGACCTATGGTAGTGAAGCATGGACACTAAAAAGACAACATGAAATCAGAATAACGGCTTGTGAAATGAGATTCATGCGCAGAACAGCGGGTTACACCAGATGGGATCGGAAAAGGAATACCGATATCTTAAAAGAATTGAAGACTACGCCAATTTTGGAATATATTAAACAGTACCAACTAATTGGAAACACCATCTTGAAAGAATGAATTCAAATCGGATCCCCAAAGCTGTTTATAATTATATACCAAGAGGACGAAGATCTCTGGGCCACCCTATGTAACGCTGGAGGGAAAATTTTCTATAGGATCGTAACAGGCCTTAGCCTAATACTTGGAAGGAAGAAGAAGAAGAAGAAGAAGAATAAAAAGAAGAAGGAAAATATTTGAACCAAACAGAGAAGAGCAGACAGGTGGATAGAGAAAACTAGATAACAGTGAGTTACAATATCTTTATGAGGAACCAGTTGTTATAAGAACAGTTAAGCCATATGGACTGCGATTCGCAGGTCATGTGGTACGAATGCAAATGATATGGGGAGATGAAAACGTCTTGTTGGAAAACCAGAGGGAATGCCTCGAGAAGTTAGGCCAACAATGATGTGGGAAAATAATATTAACCATGATTTGAAGGGCATGAATATACAGGGAATTATTTGAAAATATTAACTCGAGATAGTGAATATGGAGAGGTTATCTCTGTCAAGGGTCTCTGGGTTCGATGGTACAATTGAGTTTAGGTAGTTATTATATTTGGGAAAGATATTTCCAATCCAAGTAAATTGAACTAAAATATAGGGACACGATTTGCCCTTTTTCATCACGCAAACAAATGATCAACATTAATATCTTATTAATCAAACACGTCACGTAAATTGTCCACTTATTAGCTGACCTCATGGCATATTTAAATGTTATGGATATTATTATAATTTTATTTATTTATTTATATACAGAATTTTAATGTGTACACATCTTTCTGTGCCTAAAGTTTTATTTTTCTTCTCCACTCGTCTCTCTGCATCCAATCCATGTCCTCCAGTCCTCTTGCTCTCATTCCAGTTCTTATTTTCTGCATCCACGAGTTTCGAGGTCTTCCTCTCCTCCTTCTTCCAGGTGGAAACCATTCCAATGTGTTCATGGGGTTAATCTTGCTTCTTGCATTCGTCGTACGTGCCCATACCGATTTACTTGCTTATACCGTATATAATCTACTATTGAATAACCAGTATTCATTTTTCTCTTATGACAGTATTTCTTATTTTGTCCAATTTTGAACATCGTGCTGCTATCCAAAAGAAAAATTATTATTATTATTATATTATTATTATTATTAATAGTATTAATATTATTATTATTATTATTATTATTATTATTATTATTATTATTATTATTATTATTATTATTATTATTATTATTATTATTATTATTATTATTTATATGCTATTATTTATTATTGTTTATTATAAGCTCTTAGTTTATGCTGATTATGTAGTACTATTGGGCGATAGCGAGGCGAGGAGATACTTTAGGCCAACACGCACACACTATTGAGTAACACTAAGAAATTGGGACTGGAAGTAAATATCAATAAAATTAAATATATGGTCACACATATAAATATTTGTTGTTTCCGTCTTTGATCCGAGGGCTTGATCCTTGGGACTGCCGCGGAGCAATGTATAAGATACACCTTGAAGTGGGTTTTTGCTAGCCCACCGTTTTCATGGCAGGGTGTATTATTCGGGTTTCTTCTACCTAGGCCGATGGCCCTTCACCCAGATCCAGAGCTCAGCCCTTGCCCCGTTTTATTTCGGAGTTTGTCTCTCCTAGATGGGTTGTCTTGCAGGACTAACGAACCCCATCCGACCGTTTGTCAATCTACAAGGCAGTAGATGTAGATTTTGCCTCTTCCGTCAGGTACCAACACCGAACCGAAGGAGTCCTTCTCCGCTGTATCTGCCGTTGAGGTCTTCACCGTAACCCTGGCAAGGGGCCCTCACAAGGTACTATCAGCTGGGCAAGCTGAACCAAGGTTTTTTAAGGAGGTGTTACACCTCCCCCTCACCCATTTTCAACCTGGCTTGGGACAGGTTATGGCGGAAGACCAAGCTAAGAGAAGGATAGATAGTAAATGCACATCCAATACGTCTTCCTCCGAGGAGTGATTTTGGAAATAAACAGGATGAAAATCCTACAAATTAAGTTTAAGAAGAGAAGAAGAAGACACACAAATATATAATATCGCTCATTTGCTGCAACAAAGTCATAACTCATAACTCATGATATTTTAGTTAATATCACAGGGAGACTTGGAATGACAGTATTTAAAACAATTCTTTAGTTTGCTTTTGAAGATGTTATAGTTTGACAGTCTCTGTCATAGGGCGGAAGGGAACTAAATGAGCAAAGGAAATAATATCTTCTAAAATGAAAACCTTAACAAAAACAAAACCAATATCAGGTGTATGAACCCTCAGCATCTAACACCGTCCTCAATCTGCGGGGCATTGGGACTGTCTTGTGTCTATGTCCTTGTGTGTGCGCTGAGCCATGGTAAAACTCAATATGATTCATTATAAACAAACTTGTTAGAGCCCGTTGCTTTTGCGCAGACGTCTGCGCATCACAATCCATTGAATGCAATACATTGAAATGAGCTAGAACAAACCCTGAATGTGGTAAATATAATTGTTACAATAACGATATTAATTTTGATTTAATTCAAATGTCAAAATAAAATGTTGTATTTAATTTATAAAACATTTTAATACAAATATCACGAAAAAAAACTGCATATATGAGGTCGCGAACCTGCGACCTTTAATAACAGAAACAGATACTGCATGTTTTACCGCTGACCCAACAGGACACGTAGGAGAGTCTTTAGTTCAGGTCCCATAACACAGTAGCTCGGGGACTGCACAATTATGAATAGTTTCCTAGTTTGAATCCAGGGCACAGTGTGCTATTTTAACAATCTAGGGGGATTTAATTCAAAATTTCAAGGTTAATTAATAAAAGTGATATTTTGTAGTTTAAATGTAAACAAACCTGTTAGCATATATGTGTAATTATTTTGTTCCTAGGCATGCGCAGGGACTCATAAATAAGGTCTAAACACAAGAGTCACGCGCATATGCATAATCTGTCTTACTGAGTAGGTTGATCAATCTAGCTGCTTTGTGTAGAGAATAAAGTCAGTTTATATGTTATTGTGATGCTTATGTTTAGTTTAGGGTTCTGTAAGTTACGTAAGATAGGTTTCATCTGTTTAGATTTACAAGAATGTTAATATGAGAGAAGACTTTTAACTGTGTTCCAATTTAAGTTTATTATCCAGATATTTTAGACTAAAACTTTCTTATATGGACGTATATGGCATTCTAATTGCATTATTTTTATTTATTGACGTCCCTTCCGTTGGATACAGAAGAGAAAAATTGCGCTGTGCCGAGTATGACTTAGAAGAAATGTGCGTTCAAGAGGTGACTCATTTTTTTGTCTAAGGGTGTACTCAAACGAGCCAGCTCACGTAACAACGTACTGATGTGAATCGCTCTTCAATAGTCTAACTTTTATCATCAAGAGTTGCGCCATCAATTTTTTCAAAGGCTGTACGTATTTGAATGCTACGTTGTGTCAGAATTTCAAGCCAATTGACCGATCACTTTTCGAGTTTTTCAAGCACAAAAAATACGCAGGATGAATTTTTATACACAAACATTGTCATAGATTGAAAAGAAGATAAAGAATAGGAAAAATCATAAACGAAATAATTAGTATTATTCTTCTTCCTTCCAAGTATTAGGCCAAGGCCTGTTACGATCCTATAGAAAATTTTCCCTCCAGCGTTTCATAGGACGTCCCAGAGATCTTCGTCCTCTTGGTATATAATTATAAACAGCTTTGGGGATCCGATTTGAACTAATTCTTTCTAGATGGTGTTTCCAATTTAGTTGGTACTGTTTAATATATTCCAAAATTGGCGTAGTCTTCAATTCTTTTAAGATATCGGAGTCTTTTTCCGATCCCATCTGGTGTAACCCGCTGTTCTGCGCATGAATCTCATTTCACAAGCCGTTATTCTGCTTTCATGTTGTCTTTTTAGTGTCCATGGTTCAACACTGGTCTAGCCAAAGTGTTATATAAACGTAATCTGGTGTTTTTTTTTTTTGTACAAGGGATGGTTTCATAACTTGATTAATAATTCCCAAACTTTTATTATAACTAGTAATTTTTTCAGGGATATCCTTTTTCATCCCAGATAGAGAAGTAATATCCAAGATATTTAATTGATTATATCTCTCTAAAATTTTATTCTGGAGACAGATTTTACTATGTATGGGGTCCTTCCCATGAAATGCCATAATTTTAGTTTTGTTAATTGATATTTCCATATTAAATTTGGCAGCTATTTTTTGTAAATTATAAATTGATCGTTGCAAATCATTTTCGGAAAGTGCCAGAAGAGCTAAATCGTCTGCAAAAAGAATAGCATCGAGTTTGAGGTTCCTATTGATGGGTATATATCCTCGTTGTGTTTTCCTCCATTCGTTTATTAATTTTATTCATATATATAATGAAAGCATCGGTGAAAGTCCACATCCCTGTCTTACTCCAGTGTTGATCTTTTCCCAAGAAGATATTTTTTCCATCTTGTTTATCTTACACGAGAAATAATTAGTCTGAAATCTAATGTCGGTACAGTTTTATAATGTTTTGTATGTATCTTTTGTAATGTTCTGTACAGTTTTATAATATTCTGTAGAGGTTTTTTTATGTTGTGTACAGTTTTATATAATGTTGAAAAAATTCCTTACAACTTTGCAAGTGCTTATTTTATAAAGAATTTCATTGAATGTGTTGTTTATTTCTCATTCTCTCGAGGAAATGACACACTGTGATGTTTTTAGCTTGAGGAATTTTTCAATCTCGCATAAAGTAACCATGCATGAAGAAGGAAATCAGTTTTCCCTGCGTTATAGAGATTTTATTTTTACTTCAGCAAGAGGGTCGCTATAAGACGTACAGATTACCTGCAGAATCTCATTTCAACATGAGGTCGAGGGAAAAAAAAGGAGTCTAAGAGAATTCCTGCATACAGTTAAGCTATGCCACTCAACGAGAGACAGAGTGTTTCTAAATTACAAATACAAATTTTCCATCGGTACGTACCTTACTATTTTTTTCTTTTTACTTATTAATTGCAAATTGATTTAACAAAACTTCCCAGTTCAGAAGATGATCTACAAAGAGCTATTTTTAATTTGGAAAAAAATATATGCCAATTACAATTTAAAAATTTCAAAGAATAAAACTAATATTTTACCATTTAAAGGACGCGATACCTTAAGAGCAAAAATAGTAGCTAATTGATAAAAAATTTAGAGCAGGTGAACAGTTTTAAACATCTAGGTTTCAATTTATCATATGCTAAAATTGAAGATATTAATGACAAAATAAATAAATTTAATCCAATGTGTGGCACTATTAAAAGAACCCTAAAAACACAAGAAAATAAACAAAAATTAAATTCTATAAAGTAATGGCTGTTCCTGTATTCATTATCGATCAGAATGTTGGATGATCACTAAAAGACAATATCAAAGATTCGAAGCAGCTGAGATACGATTTTTAAGAAATATACTCTGCTGGATAAGAAAAGAAATGAAGATATTAGAAAGGAACTAAATATTTTCAAACTTACAGACCGAATAATTGAATATAGGAACGACAGGAAAGAACATGTTGATAGAATGCCAGAAGGAAGATTTCCAAAATTATTGCTAAATTATAAACCGCACGGAAGGAGAAATGTTGGTCGCCCACACAGAAGATGGTCTGAACAATTTTAACAGTTCTAGCTTTCATGAAACCGGAACGAGCCAACAGGCTTAATCCCTGGATGATGAAGGTGATGAAAACGCTTTAACACCTACGTTCTTTATTTAAATCTGAGCGTGAATTAAATTTGAACAGAAAAATATAGTAATTAAATAAAAATAAAACTTCGTTTTATTTGATTTTCATATTTATTAAGATATAATTCAGTGACAGCTGTTTCAGTACACTGTACCTTCTTCAGACATGTTAACAAATTATGAATTGTGTTATTATAGTACATATCAACTGATATAAGCAACAATACAACAATAATTTATTTATATTTTTTTAATTTAACAAAGGCGATTCATTCAAATAAAGTTGAGAATTTAACAGTTTATTACTACTTTTCAATTTATTTATTTCTACAGCCTCCAAAAGGTCCAACTTCTTACCCTTATCACAAACATGTAAAATTTCAAAATTTGGATCGAAACAATGTTTAAATTGGAATAGGTAGTTAGCATATTTTTGAATATTCTAAATTTCTGTTATATGCTCTCATGTGTTCCTTTATCCGAGATATAAAAGGTCTGCCAGTTTGTCCTATATAGACATTGTCACATGTGCCACACTTAAATTTATATACACCTGGTAATGTTTTTTTTATTTTGGTTTTATTGTTTTTATTATATTTTGTAAAGTTTTATTAGTTTTAAATGCCACATTAATGTTCAACTTTTTAAAGTGTTTAGATGTTTTATTTGAAAGTGGACCTATGTATGACATTATGACATATTTCTTTATGTTTTCTTTGCGTAAAGGAAAAAATATATGCCTAAATCGGGATTTGAACCCAATATCTCTGGTTCTGTACACCAGTCCTTTAACGATTTAAGCTATTAGGCATCACGATTTTAAACATAGATTTTTTCTGGATTCAAATACCGATACAGGCATATATATATATATATATATATATATATATATTTTCTTTTGAAATTTAATTTGTCATTGAGTGAGAAGTTGTAAATTTAATATTAAATATCGAATATTAGCTTTACTTGCTAGAAAAGTAATGTGTTGATTACCATTTTAAAGTGCTCTTATTTAAGAGACCGTTAAGTTTTTAATAATAATAATAATAATAATAATAATAATAATAATAATAATAATAATAATAATAATAATAATAATAATAATAATAGAAAGGAACACCGATATCTTAAAAGAACTGAAGACTACACCAATTTTGGAATATATTAAATAGTACCATGTAAATTGGAAATACCATCTTGTAAGAATGAGTTCAAATCGGATCCCCAAAGCTGTTTATAATTATATACCAAGAGGACGAAGATCTCTGGGCCGTCCTATGAAACGTTGGAGGGAAATTTTTTTATAGGATCAATAACAGGCCTTGGCCTAATACTTGGAAAGAAGAAGAAGAAAAAAATACTTATTACAATTTTAAATTATTATTTAAAATAACGACTGAACAAAGGACAATGAAGATGTGGTCTAGTATTAGTTAACACTAACAAAGGATGGAATATAAATGAAATAAATTAAAAAGCTTCCTAGATTAATATTTATAGATATATATAAAATGCTGAATATAGTAGTTATTAGTCATTCAAAATATCTCTGCAGGCCGAAGAAGAATTACGAAGCTTTGTTTGTTGCTACACGTGACGTCATGTAAGGCAGTGTATACTGTCAGCGTCCCACGTCCCATTCCCCTCTGCACTCATAGATAGCAGTGTCACGTGTTCTATTCCTGCGTAAACACGACTGCAGTGCCCTCCGTCAACATCTGCACTTACTCCTTAAACGGGTAATATGCAGGTAATGTTTTCATTGTGTGGAACTTAAGATATCAGTTAATTCGGATTTAAGTTTATATCTTGATTCTTCCTGTATTTGGTATAATTTCCCACATTATTTATCATGAAAAGGTCTGTATGAACTTAACAAAATTACAGAAGAATATGGTTTGAGGACATCTACAGAAAAAACAAAAATTATGGCATTTCAAGGTGTAAATCCTGTCAGAAGTAAAATTGTACTGGACAATAAAATTTTGGAGCAGGTGAATAATTTTACATATCTAGGATGCAATATCTCATATGAAGAAGAAAAGGATGTAAATGCAAAAATATCTAAATTTTTAAGAATTTTAGGGTTAATAAATTCTATCTTCAAGCCACAGTTAGTCCAAAAGCATTCTAGACTGAAAGTGTATAAAACGCTGGCTCTTCCAACTCTTTTGTATTGTAGCGAAGTATGGACGTTGAAACAGAAGGATATACAGAGACTTAGATCTGCTGAAATGAGATATCTTCGGAGGACTGCAGGATACACACTACTAGATCACAAAAGAAATGAAGACATCTTAGAAGAATTACACATGGAATCTTTAGAAAACAAAATTTCTGATTATAAGTCAAGATAGATGCGAATTTTCATCGAATGGAAGATCACAGAACACGCAAACAATGTTAAGATATCAACCTGCAGGAAGAAGAAGACCAGGACGTCCACTCAAAAGACTTTTGGATGGTGTTTCTCTTGAGGCCGAAACAGGTCAACAAATGGCCTAAATTCGTGAATGTACTATGATGATGATGATTTATAATGAAAGAGGTAAAACGGAAGCCTACAGTAAAGGAAAGAAACAAACCCCAAATGTAGAAATATAAGGTATATTCCATATAGATAATAGAGCTATGAAGCGGAAATTTTCAACAAAATTAAGGAGAGAGGATACAGAATATATCATCATCCATCCATCCATAGTAATACTGCCCGAAGGCAGGTCCTTCACTGCAATCATAGCATTTTACATGCTATGCTTGCAGTTTTACTAGGGAATTGTAGGTGTGGTAGCTTCCCGTTGCTTTCCACACCGGTGAAGGATGATGATGATGATGATGATGATGGCCATATGATTTCGGGGACCGTTTGGGCCTTACGATTTCCTGACGTTTGTCTTACAGGTGGAGGAAACACCTCGGTAAAAAAATCTCACCCAGAAAACTGCCCCGACCGGGGAACGAATCCGGACCCGCTGCGTGACAAGGTAGCACGCTACCCTCGTGACCACAGCGGTGGACAATAACATGTTTCTAATTAATAATTCATTATAAAGCCTCGGCGTTTATGGTAGGTAGATTTGGAAAACGATATGGGACCAATTAAAGTACAATTCTGTGAAAAACAAATAAAGTAATTGCATAGTATCTATAAAATATTTATTCACGATAATTTTTGTCTTTGTACATTTTGAGTGTGTGACAATTCTGTTATAAATAGGTCGCACGTGATTAGAGTATTGACGCATTTTTTTCAGAGTTTCTAAGCAGAAATCTTTAATAATTACACTGAACAGCAAAAAAGAAACTTTTTTTTTTTGTCACAGAGAGAAAAATATGTGATTCTGATAGTATTTTTTCTCCTGAATTCAAATATGATATCGGTTCTTCTATATCACGCAAGGTTTCCGAGAGGCAGACATTCATAATTTCAAACACTTTAATATTTTCAAAATTCATAACTACACAATATTAGAACATTCGGACTCACCTAGAAAGTAAGAAATGACGATTTTCTGCTATATTTCGCCTGTGGAGCATCGCTCTTGATGGTCCAACAATAATCGGCCAGCATATTGCATTCCATTTGCCTTGATATCTCTTTTCCATAGCTGAAATCTCATGAGTTAACTGATTTGGTTTATTTTACAATGAAGAAATGGACGAAAAAACGTTAAAAAAATAATTATTTAAATGCATTAATTGTAATTGAAATAGAAAAAAAAACTGTGGGTGATAGAGAAATTCCGAATACATATTTTGAAAACACAATGAAAAACTGCATTAAGTACAATTATTGGTGCTCATGAGACAAAAACCATGTTGGCAGTGTAATCTACTACAGATTGTGGTAAGACCTAAAAGTAAAGTGATCCCACTACAGGCCACAGGAGACCCTTGGGGTAGTAGGAAGTTAAGGCTCCCACTTTTTCAGACGATCGGTGTCACTTGATGTCAGCCGGACAGTCAGCCCTGTGTAACGCCCGCTTTTACTCCCAGCGTCTGATGTCATTTCGTTACAGCCTGTGTCGATGCTATGGTGCTACCAGAAGATTTCATGACTCCACCGGGACTCGAACCCTGACTTGACGTTTGAGCGTATTGCCTAACCAACTAGGTTTCGGTGTTTGGTGTCTCCTAGTAAACCTGTATTAAGTTCAAAGTTTAATGAAGAAATGAGATTAAATTAATAACACTGGTCAACATGATTTTTTGTCTCATGAGTACCAATAGTTGTATTCAATGCAGTTCTTTATCGTGTTTACAAATATGTATTCAGAATTTCTTCATCGCCCACAGTTTCTTTTATATTTCAATTAATGGATTTAAGTAATTATTTTTTTAATAAAAGTTTTTATGTCCATTTGTCCATTGTAAAAATAAAACCAAATCAGCTAACTCAGGAGATTTTAGTTTGGAAAAGAGATATCAAGGCAAATGTAATCCTAATATCCTGGCCGATTATTGTTGGACCGTCAAGAAGGATGCTCCACAGACGAAATATAGCAGAAAATCGTCATTTCTTACTTTCTAGGTGAGTTCGAATGTTCGAATAATGTATAGTTACGAATGTAGAAAATATTGAAGTGTTTGAAATTACAAATGTTTGTCTCTCGGAAACCTTGCGTGATAAAGAAAAAACGAATATCATATTTGAATTCAGGAGAAAAGATTACTATCAGAATCACATATTTTTTCTTTCTGAGACAAAAAAAAAAAGTTTTTTGGCTCGTGTTATACGCAACACTTGAGTATCAAACATTGACTGTTCCTGCATTACGTAATGGGAGTGAAACTTGGGTAATGACCAAAAAATTACAAAATAAATACAAGGCATAGGAATGAACTTCCTTAGAAGAACAAAAGTCTGCAAAAGATTGATCGGATGAAGAATGAAGATATAAGAAACAGAGTTAAATATGTACCACTAACTAACTCGCTGGCACTATCGAACCTGAAGGTCCATAGCCGGGCAGAAGTAAGCTCTCCATACATCCCTATCCTCAGCTAATGTTTTTCAAGCATTCCCTGTATAATCTACTTCATTCTAATAATAATAATTAATGGTATTACCCCACCTCATTTTTGGTCTACCAACTAGCGTTTTCCCTTTGGTTTCCCTACACGAAGCTTCCATGCACGTCTTTCATTCCCCATTCGTGCCACATGTTCGTCCCCATCGCAGTCTAGGGACTTAACATATATATTCACTGAATGGCAATTCAAATAATAAAAAAATAAATGGTTGGGACATGTAGAAATAATGAATGTAAGAATATTAACCATGAGCTGCATTTAAATACAGCGACAAGAGGTTTCAAGGAATGTAGCAAAGCATGTGAAAAGATGGGACAGAACAACTGTGAGGCGGACAGGCAATGTTCGGTATATCAATATGTTTCTATAAGGCATTTCCCATTTTTTTTCTGGCCATCATTTGAAATCTATTATCATTCATAATTTTGAATTTTATCTTAAGTGGCGTTTCACTGAGCAGTAAGAAGTTGGTTTAGATCCAGGCATTTGTTCAATGCGAGACCCCTTTTTGGCGAGGATATCGGCTGTTTCATTACACGGCAATTCCACAGTGGGAGAGTAGCCATTGGAGGACAACTTTTTTTACGACACTTTCGTAGGTCAGTTATAATGTCACAGCATCCTTTGCAGTCAGTGATTACATATGTTGTCTGGGTATGTTCTACAATTTTATCGTCAGATTTTAAATTCCGATTTGGATTTAAACAGAGCCCTCGGGGCCACAGACCCAACCCAAAAACCGACGAAAATGGTCATGGGAGTAGAACCTGGTGTGACGGACTTGGAAGACGACCTACAACTTACATAACACCGTAGAATAGACTTTCATTCCACCCACCTCCATAATAATAATAATAATAATAATAATAATAATAATAATAATAATAATAATAATAATACTTTATTTTATTCTGGCAGAGTTAAGGCCATAAGGCCCTCTCTTCCACTCAACCAGCAACAAATACAAATAAACATTTGACAAATATAGATATACACTATACTAATTATTAAACAGTTAAAGATACAATAATGTAGCAATGTAAATGTCATGTACAAACAACATTTTATAGGGTAATATCAATAATGATACGATAATAATAATATAATTATTAATAATAATATAAATATGATACATTATACGACAAACACCAATTAATATTATATACCTTACACTGGATAATAATGAAGTCGAGTCGATTTAGAGCAAATATATAATTTAGAATTCTTTTAAAAGATGCCAATGTCCGGCAGCCCATTATTTCTGGTGGTAGGGGAATTCCAGTTGCGAGAATATAATAATAATAATAAATATGATACATTATACGAGAAACACCAATACTGGGATAGCGCAATATATATTTTAAGTCGCAATGCTCAAGGGTACATGCAAAAGCAGAGATAATAGTAACAGAGGTTAGTAGTGTAGTACAATGTTAGTTGAAATTCTAGTCCAGTTACTATAAAACATTTTTATTTAATTGTCTCGTTGGTTTATTTTCACCCCCTCGTGGACTATCACCTCAACGTGGTGGGGGCGAGTGGCGATTGGTTAGAGGTGAGAGGAAACTAAGAAATAGTCCTCAACGTGGAAGACGACTGCCAGAAGGTTGACATCGACCGAGAAGTCTGCAACGGTCTACGAGGCGATGTGATACCAGGCGATCATCACAACGGCTCAAGCAGCAACCCTCTCTAAAGGGGTTAATACTTAGAGGAGCATGGAGACAGCAGCCCTGTCATTATCCTTACCCTGCACAGCGCTCGTAACGCGGTCAGGGCACATTTATTATTACTGATTCATCTCAAAGCAAAGGCCGGTTCGATTTCAGGATACGACCACAGTACGAAATATAGAAGAATGTTGGGAAGACCATTGAAGAGATGGAAGGACCAATTCGACCTGCACGCCGTAGCGTAGTGGTTAAGGCACTGAGCTACAAACCGGAGGGTCGAGGGTTCAAGTCCCGTTGGGGTCAGGATTTTTAAACTGACCCAAACCCTCTGGCGAGCACTATGGCCCTGGGGTCGACTCAGCCTCTAACGGAAATGAGTACCAGACGCTTGTTCTGGGGGTAAAGGCAGCCGTCACGCAGGGCTGACAACCCTGGCTGACATAAAGTGCCGATTGTCTAGAAAAAGTGGGAGCCTTACCTCCTACTACCCAAGGGCCTCCTGAGGCCTGTTGTGGGATCACTTATTTTAATGTATTGTGTTATTATTTAATTGTAATAATTATGTTTTTCTTATGTAATTGTAATGTTATGGTTTTTTTTTTAGTGTATAATGCTATTGTGTTATTATTTAATTGTATATTAATGTGTTTTTTCTTATGTAATTGTAATGTTATGGTTTTTTTTTAGTGTATAATGCTATTGTGTTTTTATTTAATTGTAATATTATGTGTTTTCTTATGTAATTGTAATGTTATGGTTTTTTTAGTGTATAATGCTATTGTGTTATTATTTAATTGTAATATTGTTGTGTTTTCTTTATGTAATTGTAACGTTATATGCTTTTTTATTGTAGAATGCTATTGTGTTTTACTTAATTGTAATATCATTGCGTTTTCTTTATGGTAATTGTAATGTTATTGCTTTTTTTTGGTTGTTTTATTTTTCTTCACACTAGTAGCATTATTACTTTATTGTAACGGACTGTCAACAGCACGTACGGCTTACTGCACGTGCGACCCATATTTGTAAATAATATTGTAAATATCTTACTTTTTGTCTAATAAAGTCCTACTACTACTACAGGAGCATGGATAGATGCTCTGAGACAGCAGCCCTGTCATTATCCTTACCCTGCACAGCGCTCGTAACGCGGTCAGGGCACATTTATTACTACTGATTCATCTCAAAGCAAAGGCCGGATTGGATTTCAGGATACGACCACAGCAAGAAATAGAAGAATGTTGGAAGACCATTGAAGAGATGGAATGACCAATTCGACCTATAATGAGATCGGAACAGGCCATTGGCTTAATCCTTGGTGTTGATGATGAATGATATTTTATTTTTCAATTTTAATATAGGAATATGAATGCTTCTAATTAATAATTCATTACAACGCTTGGATTTTACTTCATTTCATATGTGAAACAATATGGAAGCAATTAAATACAATTATGTACAAACGAAATAAGGGTGTGGCATGTAGATAACTGATAACTTTCGTTTTGTATATCACAAATATGTTGTAAACACGTCACGTGATATGAGTGTTTTGACGTTTCTTGTTGAATGCTTCCAAGAAGAAATCAGTAGTATACACCAGGACTTGGAGGTACCTGCCAGGTTTTATGAATATTCGAAGTGTAATCAAAAGTATGCTTTCAACCATTTCGAAAATTAATTGTCTATATCACTTTGTCCTTCAGGCAATCCTCTAATGAGGAAAGTTGTATATAATATATCTTGTACACAACTTTTAAGTAAAATGGATAATCTACTGTCGCTGCAAAATAAAATTACAATATTTATCCTTTTTAGAGGCAACGGAGGAGACAGTAAATCGTTAAGGATTGCTAGCTAAACAATCAGAATTGCATCCAAGAAAGAAATTCGAGGAAAAAAATGTTCAAAACAAATCATTATATAATCTAAATATTATCAATAGTGAATAACAAAAAATAAAACAGTTAAACAGTAAATGTAACAAATTAATGAAAAATTAATACTGGCACAAAAAGGTGATATTCTTGAAAAAATAATAATATTGCTAATATGAACTGAGTCCTTCAGCACAATGGATCTATTAAAAATCATCACAAAAATTAAAATAGTTAATTTTTCGTGAGATATTTGATAAAATTAATATACGGCAACAGCTAATTTTGAAATCGAGTTGATATTTTATAAGAATTAAGTCCTTCAGTAGACAATTACCAGTTGACGACCTCATCATACCATCAGTAGCATAACATCAACTATTGCCCTTAAGGTCTTTTGCAATCTCATGTTAGAATTGATCTGTCCAGCTTTTATCGAGTCTTCCTACATTTCTTCGTCCTAGTGTTCTGTTCTGAAGATAGATGTTTGCCGATTCAGCGTTTTTTTTTCCAGTCCATTGATGTGGTCTATCCATTCGTTTCTGCAATTTTGCAATCGCGTCTAATAACTTGAAAATACTCATTTCTGTCCGTGTTCCTTCACTACGGTACCGATCTGCTATTGCCTATTGTATATCCAGCCACGCCCCTGAAAAAAAAAAACTCATTTCTTTCTGAAGTTTATATTCTCAGTTTCCTGGTTTTAGGTTAAGAAAGCCGTCTTACGATCCACACAGTAGTGTTGGAACCACCAATAGAATATAGAATTTTAAAAGAATATAATATAATTCTAACAATTTTTACACATAGATCTGATTCTCTAGTTATAGACTGTAAATAATAATTATCCTATTTTTTAATTTAATTAAAATTAATTAGAGATTTGGCTCTGGATTTTACTGCTTTTCAGCTAGAAACTTGAGTTAACATTTCATTAAAAATCTTGGATATTCCAACTAAATGGTGTACTTTTTGGTACATTATTTCTTCAACAAACATAATACTATTTGGTTAAATTCTATTTTTAACTGGTGAGAATATGTATAACCACAGCATTTTGTTAATTATGCTAGACTATTTCATCACAATAGCTGATCAATCTGTATATAAAATTTAAATCTATTATATTGTTACGTATATGTTATTTTGTGAACATCATCTTTAAAAATGTTCAGTTTATTTGATTACACTTGATTGTCAGTTATTGTACAATTTGTCTGTGTTTCAAAGTATGTCTTCGAAAAACAACATGCTATTTAAAAACAACATGCTATTTAAAAACAACATGCTATTTAAAAACAACATTCGTCCATCCCAAGAAAGAATCACAAAACCACTTCAACAACAAACAAATTTCTATTCATCCATAAAAATATTTTATTATTGGTCTCTAATATTCGGCTGAGCACCTTACAAATTCATCATAGATACAATGGCAGATACCATAAAGATTAAACGTACAATCTTCAGCGTTATACAATCTGCTATCGCCATACTTGTGGTATTTTGTGTGGATGATGTATACCATTATAAAACCTATTGTGTTGAACACATATACATCAAATACAACACTAGTTGTCTCGCAAATAATAACAGTTTGTTTCTCTGGATCTTCGTGCTTTTTAAGTCTGATTTTAAGTGTTACAATTAACATAAAGAAATGGAGGTTTATATTTGAAAAAGTATTGTACATCGACAAAATCATTCTACGTGACCCACGACAAACTTATAAAAAAACTAAACTATTCATAACACTCCAAATTTTGGCCACAATTTTAGTTCTTGTCAGTTTCCATATTTGCGAAACATTACCAAAGAAAAATAAAAAGTTTTACAAAATAGCTATGAGAATATATGTGTACGTTCACAACGTTACAGTAACTTTACAATTTATAAATCTTGTTCTTCTATTATCAAATCGATTAAAACTTGTAAGTAAAAAACTGGAAGAATTATCATCCAAGTCGAACGAAAACACTGACCTATCTCATAGTTTTAAAAACAGCATAAAACTGCGAGAACAAAGACAAACAAATATAAGTTTGTTTGATACACAAAGATACTCATTAATGGGAACATGTCCAATGCAGAATTCAACAAATTATCCAGTACTCGGTCATCAGACAAGCGTCGTTATTCTCGATAATACAAACAAATTAAACATTCTGGCAGAAATTAAGCAACTAAGAGAGATTCATCACATCATCTGTGATGTGTTGAAAAGTGTTGTGAATTCCATTTTATGGATTGAATATACTGATTCTATCTACATACATGTTTTTATCTTGTGTTAAATATATACACCTTATGATGATAGAGGTGGTAAAAAAACCTGGGTCAGAATCTCTTGACTTGTTGAACATAAATTCTCCAAGTATGATGCTATGCTTTATTGCATTGCACTTATCCAAGGTTCTGCTGATATCAATTGCATGCAACAATGCAAGTCAAGTGTGTGCAAATTTGAATTCTTCTATTAATCGTCTACTATTAACTTATCCTTCAGGATCAGAAGTTTCAAAAGAACTACAGCTGTTATCTATCCAAACAATTCATTCAAATATTGTTTATTTTTTATTATTTCACTCACCTCATACTTCATAATTCATAGCAGACCCTGGGTTTCTTCACATATTTTGTGACATTGTCAATGCTGCGTCACGTTCACAACTGACGTCCAACGGCCTAACCTAACGGTTGGACGTCAGTTGTGAACGTGACGCAGCATTGACAATGTCACAAAATATGTGAAGAAACCCAGGGTCTGCTATGAATTATGAAGTATGAGGTGAGTGAAATAATAAAAAATACAACATATTAAAAAACCTCATAGTGTTATTTCCTATCTACATAACTTAATTCATTCAAAACTGGAGTTTACAGCATTTGACTTCTTTCCACTCGATTTTACGTATTTCCACATGTTTCTTGCAGGTGTCACCACTTACACTGTAATATTGCTGCAGTTTGTTTGAAACTCTGATTTAATATAAATGTATTATTGTCATGTAAGAAAATTGTGTAATACTTTCTTAATTCTTGAAGTATAATCAATTAAAATCTTATTTTAGTGTTTTAATTTATACTTTTGGAGTATAACAATTTTAAATATTTTCAGTTTTAACGTTATGTTGAAAGAAGTTGGGATTATAAGGATCCCTGCAATTCTATTATGCATTACAGGGAATCTTGTCGCCCCAATTCGATTCAAAAAATGAAAGAAAATATATAAATCTATTATTCTCCAAGTTATATTATATGGATTCCAAACAATGACTCTTGCTTCAAGATATGAAAGAAGATTATGAGTATTTGAGAATGAAGTTCTTATAAAAAAATTGGCAAAAAAAAAAAGATGAAGAGACAGTTGAAAACTTCATAATAGTGAGCTACGTGATAAGGACAGGAAGCCAGATATAATGAGAACAGTTAAGTTTCGTAGACTGCGATGGGCAGGACATGTGGAACTTATGGGGGATGAAAGATCTCTATGGAAGTTTCTTGTAGGAAAACCAGAGGGAAAACTCCCAGTTTTCTTGACAGACCAAGAATGAGGTGGGGAGAAATACATTATCCATGATTTGAGGGTAGTAGATTATAAGGGAGTCTTGGCTCAGAGCTACGGGACTTGCGCTGGTTCGAGTCTCCATGGGGGAAGAAATTTTCTCATGGTATTTCGGCCAGTATGGGACCGGTGCCCACCCAGCATCGTGAGGCAATTGGGTAGCTACAATAAGTAGCGACTCCAGGTTGAGGAACCAGCTATAACGGCTGGGGGACTCGACATGCTAACCACATGTCACCCCTACACTGGCTGTTGATCATCTACCTCTGTGATTGACACATGTGGATGTGAAGGGCCAGCAGCCGGCTGGTAAAAGGGCAACCGCTGAAAAGTGGAAAGACCCTCAATCGGAATCGGAAGATTATAAGGGATGATTGAAAACATTAGCTCATGATAGGAATATACGGAAAGCTTATGTCCGCGCGGCAATGAACCTGCGGGTTCGATAGAGCCACTGAGTTTAGTTTATTAGTAAGCACAAAGTTACACAGTCGTATGGAAAAGACTACATAACAGTGAGATACATAATTATTAAAGGAAACAAGGTATAATTTCCCGCGCCGCAGCCGAATGGTTAAGGCAGGAAGCCTTGGCGTAGAGCTATGGGACTTGCGCTGGTTCGAGTCTCCATGGGAGGAGAAATGTTCTCATGGTATTTCGGTATGGGACCGGTGCCCACCCAACATCGTGAGGCATTTGAGAAGCTGCAATAAGTAGCGGTTCCAGGTTGAGAAAACCAGCTATAACGGCTGGGGGACTCGACATGCTGACCACATATCACCCCTACACTGGCTAGATGATCATCTACTCTATGATTGACGCATGTGGATGTGAGGCCAGCAGCCGGCTGGTAGGCTTAGGATCTTCTAGACCTGTCGCGCCATGAAAAAAAACAAGGTATAATACGAACACTTAAATTCCATAGACAGTGATGGGCAGGATATGTTGCACGAATGGGGAATGAAATAGGAACATGAAAGCCCAGTTGGTAGATCAAAAATGAGATAGGAGAATAACATTAACCATGGTATGTGGGAAGTAGATTTGCAGGGGATGTAGGAAAACAGTAGCTCAAGATAGGGTTAATACTAATAAAATGCATTGTTAAAACCGTGGAGAATCATAAAATAAGTTAAACCGTGGAGAGTCATAAAATAAAATAAGTTAAACCGTGGAGAGTCATAAAATAAAATAAGTTAAACCGTGGAGAGTCACAAAATCAAATAAGTTAAACCGCGGAGAGTCATACAATAAAATAAGTTAAACCGTGGAGAGTCATAAAATAAAATAAGTTAAACCGTGGAGAGTCATTAAATAAAATAAGTTAAACCGTGGAGAGTCATACAATAAAATAAGTTAAACCGTGGAGAGTCATAAAATAAAATAAGTTAAACCGTGGAGAGTCATAAAATAAAATTAATTAAACCGCGGAGAGTCATACAATAAAACAAGTTAAACCGTGGAGAGTCATACAATAAAATAAGTTAAACCGTGGAGAATCATTAAATAAAATAAGTTAAACCGTGGAGAGTCAGAAAATAAAATAAGTTAAACCGTGAAGAGTCATAAAATAAAATAAGTTAAACCGTTGAGAGTCATAAAATAAAATAAGTTAAACCGTTGAGAGTCATAAAATAATAATAATGTTGTGTGATTCCGGGTTCTGTGGCCGTGGTCCATAGTTGGTGTTGATACCAGACGTTTCGCCCTCAACTGCGGAGGGCATCTTCAGTGGCGAGTGCTTCTAGGCGTGTTTCCTGGTCGGAAGATCTACTTAGAGTCATAAAATAAAATAAGTTAAACCGTGGAGTCATAAAATAAAATAAGTTAAACCGTGGAGAGTCATAAAATAAAATAAGTTAAACCGTGGAGAGTCATAAAATAAAATAAGTTAAACCGTGGAGAGTCATAAAATAAAATAAGTTAAACCGTTGAGAGTCATAAAATAAAATAAGTTAAACCGTGGAGAGTCATAAAACAAAATAAGTTAAACCGTGGATAGTCATAAAATAAAATAAGTTAAACCGTGGAGAGTCATAAAACAAAATAAGTTAAACCGTGGAGAGTCATTAAATAAAATAAGTTAAACCGTGGAGAGTCAGAAAATAAAATAAGTTAAACCGTAGAGAGTCATAAAATAAAATACGTTAAACCGTGGAGAGTCATAAAATAAAATAAATTAAACCGTGGAGAGTCATAAAATAAAATAAATTAAACCGTGGAGAGTCATAAAATAAAATAAGTTAAACCGTGGAGAGTCATTAAATAAAATAAGTTAAACCGTGGAGAGTCAGAAAATAAAATAAGTTAAACCGGAGAGTCATAAAATAAAATAAATTAAACCGTGGAGAGTCATAAAATAAAATAAGTTAAACCGTGGAGAGTCATTAAATAAAATAAGTTAAACCGTGGAGAGTCATAAAACAAAATAAGTTAAACCGTGGAGAGTCATAAAATATAAGTTAAACCGTGGAGAGTCATAAAATAAAATAAGTTAAACCGTGGAGAGTCATTAAATAAAATAAGTTAAACCGTGGAGAGTCAGAAAATAAAATAAGTTAAACCGTAGAGAGTCAAAAATATAAAATGTTAAACCGTGGAGAGTCATAAAATAAAATAAATTAAACCGTGGAGAGTCATAAAATAAAATAAATTAAACCGTGGAGAGTCATAAAATAAAATAAGTTAAACCGTGGAGAGTCATTAAATAAAATAAGTTAAACCGTAGAGAGTCATAAAATAAAATAAGTTAAACCGTGGAGAGTCATAAAATAAAATAAGTTAAACCGTGGAGAGTCATAAAATAAAATAAATTAAACCGTGGAGAGTCATAAAATAAAATAAGTTAAACCGTGGAGAGTCATTAAATAAAATAAGTTACACCGTGGAGAGTCATAAAATAAAATAAGTTAAACCGTAGAGAGTCATAAAATAAAATAAGTTAAACCGTGGAGAGTCATAAAATAAAATAAGTTAAACCGTGGAGAGTCATAAAATAAAATAAATTAAACCGTGGAGAGTCATAAAATAAAATAAATTAAACCGTGGAGAGTCATAAAATAAAATAAGTTAAACCGTGGAGAGTCATTAAATAAAATAAGTTAAACCGTGGAGAGTCAGAAAATAAAATAAGTTAAACCGTGGAGTCATAAAATAAAATAAATTAAACCGTGGAGAGTCATAAAATAAAATAAGTTAAACCGTGGAGAGTCATTAAATAAAATAAGTTAAACCGTGGAGAGTCATAAAACAAAATAAGTTAAACCGTGGAGAGTCATAAAATATAAGTTAAACCGTGGAGAGTCATAAAATAAAATAAGTTAAACCGTGGAGAGTCATTAATATAAAATAAGTTAAACCGTGGAGAGTGGAGAGTTAAGAAATAAAAGAAGTCTAAACCGTTAGTACCGTAGAGAGTAATAAAATAAAATATGTTAAAACGTTGGAGAGTCATAAAATTTAAATAAATTAAAACGTGGAGAGTCATAAAATAAAATAAATTAAAACCGTGGCGAGTCCATAAACTTAATAAATAGTTTAAAACCTGGAGAGTCATTAAAATAAAATAAGTTAAACCGTAGAGTTAGAGAGTCATAAAAATAAAATAAGTTAAACCGTGGAGAGTCATAAAATAAAATAAATTAAACCGTGGAGAGTCAATAAAATAAAATAAATTAAAACGTGGAGAGTCATTAAAATAAACTAAGTTAAACCGTTGGAGAGTCATTAAAATAAAATAAGTTACACAGTGGAGAGAGTCAGAGAGAAAATAAAATAAGTTAAACCGTAGAGAGTCATAAAATAAAATAAGTTAAACCGTGGAGAGTCATAAAATAAAATAAATTAAACCGTGGAGAATCATAAAATAAAATAAGTTAAACCGTGGAGAGTCATAAAATAAAATAAGTTAAACCGTGGAGAGTCATAAAATAAAATTAGTTAAACCGTTGAGTCATAAAATAAAATAAGTTACACCGTTGAGAGTCGTAAAATAAAATAAGTTAAACCGTGGAGAGTCATAAAACAAAATAAGTTAAACCGTTGAGAGTCATAATATAAAATAAGTTAAACCGTGGAGAGTCATAAAACAAAATAAGTTAAACCGTGGAGAGTCATAAAATAAGATAACTTAAACCATGGAGAGTCATAAAATAAAATAAGTAAAACCGTGGAGAGTCATAAAATAAAATAAGTTAAACCGTTGAGAGTCATAAAATAAAATAAGTTAAACCGTGGAGAGTCATAAAACAAAATAAGTTAAACCGTTGAGAGTCATAAAATAAAATAAGTTAAACCGTGGAGAGTCATAAAATAAAATAAGTTAAACCGTGGAGAGTCATAAAATAAAATAAGTTAAACCATGGAGAGTCATAAAATAAAATAAATTAAACCGTGGAGAGTCATAAAATAAAATAAATTAAGCCGTGGTGAGTCATAAAATAAAAAAGTTAAACCGTGGAGAGTCATAAAATAAAATAAGTTAAAATATACCTTCTTAGGTAAGATCCGTCGTCCTCATCTTATAAAATATGTATTCTTTATGCCTGTAGGCCTCTCACAACATCCGTTCCATCTTCAGCAGGTCCTTCTTCGCTACAATATCTAGAATGATGGTTGATGCTGCTGGTGGTGACATCACCACATTAGTACCTTAAAAGGTGCATTCATGAAGCCGCCTATGAAGCATTGGGTGAGAAAGACAACTACAGAGAAACGACAGCACTGTTTTGGAACGATGAAATAGAGAAAGAAAGACAGAATAAGAAACAGTTATTTTTAAAAATGGCTTAGTACAAAGAACAGAACGACAAAATACAATATCAAAAAGCACAAGCAAAAGTGAGAAGAATGGTTACTAAACAGAGAAACGAGATTTGGGATAAGAAATATACAGAAATACAAACATATTTAGGAGCAAAGAAGAGTTCTGAATCATGGAAATTTATAAAAAGTATACGTTCATCGAATAGAAATAAGAATCTTCTCAACCTAATAGGAATACATGAATGGGAAGAATATTACAAAAAGATTTTAGTAGAGGACCGAAAATAATTTTTGGGAGAAAATGACAGATTTATCAGAGATGGAAACAGGAAACATAATCGAAATTGATATAAATACTGTGAAAAAGGAAATTATGAGAATGAAAAATGGTAGTAATGCCGGCCCAGCAAATATTGCTATAGAATTGATTAAAAGTGGCAGTCAGAAGTTATTGGAAATGGTCACTGTACTGTTTAATAAAATAATAAATGGCGAAGAACTGCCAGAAGAGTGGAAAGTCGCTATTATAACATCGATACATAAGAAGGGAGACAAGAGTGAAAATTATAGATGCATAGGCATATCAGTAACGAGTACATTAAGTAGAATATATGGACGTATACTAAGTAAAATGATTGATAAAGAATACCAAGATGAAGAAATGGAAGAACAATCTGGTTTTAGAAGAGGTAGGTCATGCACAGATAATATATTTTGCATAACACAAATGATAGAAAAAAAGAGCTACTAACAGAGATTTACATTTTCTTTTTGTCGATTTAACCAAGGCATATGATGGTATTCCCCAAAAAATGTTATGGGAAACTTAAGACGATTCTAACATTACCAAAAAATTAGTAGAAGCTATAAAAGCATTATACAAAGGATCTATTTCGAAAATAAAAGTTGAAAATCATATAACAAAGGGATTTACTATTACAAAGGTTTAAGGCAAGGTTGCAGTTTATCTCCAACTCTATTTAAAATTTATCTCGAAAGAGTACTAAGAGACTGGAGGAAAATATGTCAAAAATGGGCATACCCATCC
This sequence comes from Diploptera punctata, assembly GCA_030220185.1. Lineage (NCBI taxonomy): Eukaryota > Metazoa > Arthropoda > Insecta > Blattodea > Blaberidae > Diploptera > Diploptera punctata. Next base: position 68,365 of record JASPKZ010001163.1, read on the forward strand.
AAAATACACATGTATATTCACTAAATGTTGCAGATGACCAGGTATTAATAGCACAAGACCACGATGACATAGAATATATGGCTAAAAACTAAAAGAAGAATATGAAAAATGGGGAATTTATATAAACATTAAAAATAAATACCTGTGAATAGGAGAAGAAATGGAAAATATAAATTTCAACAATGGAGAAGAACTAAAACCTAGTATTGAATGAACTTATTTAGGAACAAAATTAGACCATTCAGGCGATAACACAGTGGAAATTAAAAATAGAATCGCACAAACAAAACAAGCAATAAATGCTTTGAACTCTGTTTGGTGGAGCAAAAATATTACAAAAAATAGAACATTAAAAATATATCAAACCCTACCCTGAGCTAATGTTTTCCAATCATTCCCTGTATAATCTACTTCCTTCAAATCATAATTAATGTTATTCTCTCACCTCATTCTTGGTCTATCAACCGGGAGTTTTCCCTCCGGTTTTCCTACAAGAATCTTCCATTCACTTATTTCATTCCCCATACGCGCAACAAGTCCTGTCCATCGCAATCTACGAGACTTAACAAATATATATCCACTGAATGATAAAATCAAAGAGTATAGAAATAAATGGTTTGGACATGTAGAAAGAATTAATATAAGTAGATTACCAAAAGCAGCATTTAAATACAAGCCAAGAGGTTCAAGGAATATAGGAAAGCCTGTGAAAAGATGGACAGAACAACTGTGAGGTAGAACAGGCAATGTTCGGTATATCAATATGTTTTATAAGTCATTCCCATTTTTTTTTGGCCACTATTTGAAGTCTTTTGTCATTCATAATTTTGAATTTTAACTTAATATGGCGTTTCACTGAGCAGTCAGATGTTGGTTTAGATCCAGGCAACTGTTCAATGCGAGACCCCTTTTTGGCGAGGATATCGGCCGTTTCATTACCGGCAATCCCACAGTGGCAGAGTAGCCATTGGAGGACAACTTTTTTACGACACTTTCGCAGGTCAGTTATAATGTCACAGCATCCTTTGCAGTCAGTGATTACATATGTTGACTGGGTAACTTTTACGATGTTTATTGTCAGATTTTAAATTCCGATTTGGAATTTAACAGTGCCCTCGGGGCCACAGACTCAACTCAAAAAAGACGAAATGGTCATGGGAGTAGAACCTGGTGTGACGGACTTGGAAGACGACCTACAACTTACATAACACCGTAGAATATACTTTCATTCCACTCATCTCCATAATACTGGGATAGCGCAATAAATATTTTAAGTCGCAGGGCTCAAGGGTATCTGCAGAAGCAGAGATAATAGTAACAGAGGTAGTAGTAGTAGTAGTAGTAGTACAATGTTGGTTGAAATTGTAGTCCAGTTACTTACTTACTTACTCACTGGCACTATCGAACCCGAAGGTTCATGGCCGCGCGGACATAAGCTCTCCATACATCCCTATCCTAAGCTAATGCCTTCCAATCATTCCCTGTATAATCTACTTCCCTCAAATCATAGTTAATGTTGTTCTCCCACCTCATTCTGGTCTACCAACTGGGCGTTTTCCCTCTGGCTTTCCTACAAGAAGCTTTCATGCACGTCTTTCATTCCCCATACGTGCAACATGTCCTGCCCATCGCAGTCTACGAGACTTAACTGTTCTCATTATATCTGGCTTCCTATAAAGACCATGTAGTTCATTGTTATGAAGTCTTCTCCATTCACCTGTCTGTTCATCTCTCTTTGGTCCAAAAATTTTCCTAAGTACTTTGTTCTCAAATACTCGTAATCTCCTTTCCTCCCTTAAAGTAAGAGTCCATGTTTCGCACCCATATAATATAACTGGTAGAATAATAGTTTTTTATATATTTTCAGCTTAACGTTTTTTGAAAGGAGTTGGGACAATCAAAAGTCTCTGCAATGCACTTTCATTCCACTCATCTCCATAATACTGGGATAGCGCAATAAATATTTTAAGTCGCAGGGCTCAAGGGTACCTGCAGAAGCAGAGATAATAGTAACAGAGGTAGTAGTAGTAGTAGTAGTAGTAGTAGTACAATGTTGGATTGAAATTGTAGTCCAGTTACAATAAAATATTTATACGTAAAATGATTTTTTGTCTCGTTAGTTTATGTTCTATTTTAAATGTAGGAATATGAATGGTTCTAATTAATAATTCAATATAAAACCTTGGATTTTACGTAATTTCATATGTGAAACGATATGGAAGCAATTAAAATACAATTATGTATAAACGAAATAAGCTTGTGGCTTGTAGATGATTGATAACTATCGTTTAGCATATCACAAATCTGTTGTAAACAGGTCACGTGAAATGAGAGCATTGACGTTCTTGTTCGATGTTTCCAGGAAGAAAGCAGCAGTGTACACCAGAACTGGAGGTACCTGCTTGTTTTTGTGATATTCCAAAAGTATGCTCTAATTGTTACATACAACATTTAAGTAAAATGAATATCTACAGTCGCTGCAAAATAGCATTACAATATTTGTCCTTATTAGAGGTCAGCGAAGGAGATATAAGAATTGGGTGGCATCGGTAAGGATCTCTAGCTAAGCAATCAGAACTGTATCCAAGAAAGAAGAAGATTCGAGAAAAAGTGTTAAAAACATAATCTAAATGTAATCAATAGTGAAAAACAAAAAATAGAACTGTATCCAAGAAAGAAGAAGATTCTAGAAAAAGTGTTAAAAACAGAATCATTACATAATCTAAATGTAATCAATAGTGAAAAACAAAAAATATAACTGTATCCAAGAAAGAAGAAGATTCTAGAAAAAGTGTTAAAAACAGAATCATTACATAATCTAAATGTAATCAATAGTGAAAAACAAAAATAGAACTGTATCCAAGAAAGAAGAAGATTCGAGAAAAGTGATAAAAGCAGAATCATTACATAATCTAAATGTAATCAATAGTGAAAAACAAAAAATTGAACTGTATCCAAGAAAGAAGAAGATTCTAGAAAAAGTGTTAAAAACAGAACCATTACATAATCTAAATGTAATCAATAGTGAAAAACAAAAAATAGAACTGTATCCAAGAAAGAAAAGATTCGAGAAAAAGTGTTAAAAACAGAATCATTACATAATCTAAATGTAATCAATAGTGAAAAACAAAAAATAGAACAGATAGTTAAATAGTGAATGTAATAAGTTAATCATCATCATCATCATAGTACATTCACGAATTTAGGCCATTTGTTGACCTGTTTCGGCCTCAAGAGAAACACCATCCAAAAGTCTTTTCAGTGGACGTCCTGGTCTTCTTCTTCCTGCAGGTTGATATCTTAACATTTGTTTGGGTATTCTGTGATCTTCCATTCGATGAACATGTTGTATCCATCTTGACTTATAATCAGAAATTTTGTTTTCTAAAGGTTCCATGTTCAATTCTTCTAAGATGTCTTCATTTTTTTGTGATCTAGTAGTGTGTATCCTGCAGTCCTCCGAAGGTATCTCATTTCAGCAGATCTAAGTCTCTGTATATCCTTCTGTTTGAACGTCCATACTTCGCTACCATACAAAAGAGTTGGAAGAGCCAGTATTTTATACACTTTTAATCTCGAATGATTTTGGACTAACTGTGACTTGAAGATAGAATAATAATAAGTTAATAAAAATTGTAATACTGCAGAAAAGGTAATATTCTTGAAAAAATAACGATATTACTTAATAGCAATCGAGTCCTTCAGCTCAAAACTATGTATTAAAATCATTACACAAATTAAAATAGTTAAATTTTTCGTGAAATATTTGATGAAATTAATATACTGTAACATCTAATCTTAATATAGAGTGATATTTTATAAGAATTAAGTCCTTCTGAAGAAAGCTATCAGTGAAAAAATCATCATACCATCAGTAGCAGGAGCATCAAGTATTGCACCTTAAGGTCCTTTACAATCTCATGTTAGAATTGGTCTGTCCATCTTTTACCGAGTCTTCCTACATTTCTTCGTCCTAGTGCTCTGTGCTGAAGAATATGTTTCGGGATTCTGTGGTTTTCCATTTTATTGATGTGGTCCATCTATTCATCTCTGCATTATGCAATCATGTCTAATAACTTGAAAATACTCAGTTCTGTTCGTGTGTCTTCACTGCGTTTCCGATCTGCTATTGTATATTCATCCACACTCCTGAAAAACCTTATTTCTGAAGTTTATATTCTCAGTTCCTGTTTTTAGGTTAAGAAAGAGTCTTAAGAGATCCACACAGTAGTGTTGGAACCACCATAGATATATATATTTTAAAAGAATATATAATTACAATATTTTTAAAATAGATGTGTCTAATAACTTAAAAATACTCAGTTCTGTTCGTGTGTCTTCGCTGCGTTTCCGATCTGCTATTGTATATTCATCCACACTCCTGAAAAACCTTATTTCTGAAGTTTATATTCTCAGTTCCTGGTTTTTAGGTTAAGAAAGAGTCTTAAGATCCACACAGTAGTGTTGGAACCACCATAGATATATATATTTTAAAAGAATATATAATTACAATATTTTTAAAATAGATGTGTCTAATAACTTAAAAATACTCAGTTCTGTTCGTGTGTCTTCACTGCGTTTCCGATCTGCTATTGTATATTCATCCACACTCCTGAAAAACCTTATTTCTGAAGTTTATATTCTCAGTTCCTGGTTTTTAGGTTAAGAAAGAGTCTTAAGATCCACACAGTAGTGTTGGAACCACCATAGATATATATAATTTTAAAAGAATATATAATTACAATATTTTTAAAATAGATGTGTCTAATAACTTAAAAATACTCAGTTCTGTTCGTGTGTCTTCGCTGCGTTTCCGATCTGCTATTGTATATTCATCCACACTCCTGAAAAACCTTATTTCTGAAGTTTATATTCTCAGTTCCTGGTTTTTAGGTTAAGAAAGAGTCTTAAGATCCACACAGTAGTGTTGGAACCACCATAGATATATATAATTTTAAAAGAATATATAATTACAATATTTTTAAAATAGATGTGTCTAATAACTTAAAAATACTCAGTTCTGTTCGTGTTGTCTTCGCTGCGTTTCCGATCTGCTATTGTATATTCATCCACACTCCTGAAAAACCTTATTTCTGAAGTTTATATTCTCAGTTCCTGGTTTTTAGGTTAAGAAAGAGTCTTAAGATCCACACAGTAGTGTTGGAACCACCATAGATATATATAATTTTAAAAGAATATATAATTACAATATTTTTAAAATAGATGTGTCTAATAACTTAAAAATACTCAGTTCTGTTCGTGTGTCTTCACTGCGTTTCCGATCTGCTATTGTATATTCATCCACACTCCTGAAAAACCTTATTTCTGAAGTTTATATTCTCAGTTCCTGTTTTTAGGTTAAGAAAGAGTCTTAAGATCCACACAGTAGTGTTGGAACCACCATAGATATATATAATTTTAAAAGAATATATAATTACAATATTTTTAAAATAGATGTGTCTAATAACTTAAAAATACTCAGTTCTGTTCGTGTGTCTTCACTGCGTTTCCGATCTGCTATTGTATATTCATCCACACTCCTGAAAAACCTTATTCTGAAGTTTATATTCTCAGTTCCTGGTTTTTAGGTTAAGAAAGAGTCTTAAGATCCACACAGTAGTGTTGGAACCACCATAGATATATATAATTTTAAAAGAATATATAATTACAATATTTTTAAAATAGATGTGTCTAATAACTTAAAAATACTCAGTTCTGTTCGTGTGTCTTCACTGCGTTTCCGATCTGCTATTGTATATTCATCCACACTCCTGAAAAACCTTATTTCTGAAGTTTATATTCTCAGTTCCTGGTTTTTAGGTTAAGAAAGAGTCTTAAGATCCACACAGTAGTGTTGGAACCACCATAGATATATATAATTTTAAAAGAATATATAATTACAATATTTTTAAAATAGATGTGTCTAATAACTTAAAAATACTCAGTTCTGTTCGTGTGTCTTCGCTGCGTTTCCGATCTGCTATTGTATATTCATCCACACTCCTGAAAAACCTTATTTCTGAAGTTTATATTCTCAGTTCCTGGTTTTTAGGTTAAGAAAGAGTCTTAAGATCCACACAGTAGTGTTGGAACCACCATAGATATATATAATTTTAAAAGAATATATAATTACAATATTTTTAAAATAGATGTGTCTAATAACTTAAAAATACTCAGTTCTGTTCGTGTGTCTTCGCTGCGTTTCCGATCTGCTATTGTATATTCATCCACACTCCTGAAAAACCTTATTTCTGAAGTTTATATTCTCAGTTCCTGGTTTTTAGGTTAAGAAAGAGTCTTAAGATCCACACAGTAGTGTTGGAACCACCATAGATATATATAATTTTAAAAGAATATATAATTACAATATTTTAAATAGATGTGTCTAATAACTTGAAAATACTCAGTTCTGTTCGTGTGTCTTCACTGCGTTTCCGATCTGCTATTGTATATTCATCCACACTCCTGAAAAACCTTATTTCTGAAGTTTATATTCTCAGTTCCTGGTTTTTAGGTTAAGAAAGAGTCTTAAGATCCACACAGTAGTGTTGGAACCACCATAGATATATATAATTTTAAAAGAATATATAATTACAATATTTTTAAAATAGATGTGTCTAATAACTTAAAAATACTCAGTTCTGTTCGTGTGTCTTCGCTGCGTTTCCGATCTGCTATTGTATATTCATCCACACTCCTGAAAAACCTTATTTCTGAAGTTTATATTCTCAGTTCCTGGTTTTTAGGTTAAGAAAGAGTCTTAAGATCCACACAGTAGTGTTGGAACCACCATAGATATATATAATTTTAAAAGAATATATAATTACAATATTTTTAAAATAGATGTGTCTAATAACTTAAAAATACTCAGTTCTGTTCGTGTGTCTTCACTGCGTTTTCCGATCTGCTATTGTATATTCATCCACACTCCTGAAAAACCTTATTTCTGAAGTTTATATTCTCAGTTCCTGGTTTTTAGGTTAAGAAAGAGTCTTAAGATCCACACAGTAGTGTTGGAACCACCATAGATATATATAATTTTAAAAGAATATATAATTACAATATTTTTAAAATAGATGTGTCTAATAACTTAAAAATACTCAGTTCTGTTCGTGTGTCTTCACTGCGTTTCCGATCTGCTATTGTATATTCATCCACACTCCTGAAAAACCTTATTTCTGAAGTTTATATTCTCAGTTCCTGGTTTTTAGGTTAAGAAAGAGTCTTAAGATCCACACAGTAGTGTTGGAACCACCATAGATATATATAATTTTAAAAGAATATATAATTACAATATTTTTAAAATAGATGTGTCTAATAACTTAAAATACTCAGTTCTGTTCGTGTGTCTTCACTGCGTTTTCCGATCTGCTATTGTATATTCATCCACACTCCTGAAAAACCTTATTTCTGAAGTTTATATTCTCAGTTCCTGGTTTTTAGGTTAAGAAAGAGTCTTAAGATCCACACAGTAGTGTTGGAACCACCATAGATATATATAATTTTAAAAGAATATATAATTACAATATTTTTAAAATAGATGTGTCTAATAACTTAAAAAATACTCAGTTCTGTTCGTGTGTCTTCACTGCGTTTCCGATCTGCTATTGTATATTCATCCACACTCCTGAAAAACCTTATTTCTGAAGTTTATATTCTCAGTTCCTGGTTTTTTAGGTTAAGAAAGAGTCTTAAGATCCACACAGTAGTGTTGGAACCACCATAGATATATATAATTTTAAAAGAATATATAATTACAATATTTTTTAAAATAGATGTGTCTAATAACTTAAAAATACTCAGTTCTGTTCGTGTGTCTTCACTGCGTTTCCGATCTGCTATTGTATATTCATCCACACTCCTGAAAAACCTTATTTCTGAAGTTTATATTCTCAGTTCCTGGTTTTTAGGTTAAGAAAGAGTCTTAAGATCCACACAGTAGTGTTGGAACCACCATAGATATATATAATTTTAAAAGAATATATAATTACAATATTTTTAAAATAGATGTGTCTAATAACTTAAAAATACTCAGTTCTGTTCGTGTGTCTTCACTGCGTTTCCGATCTGCTATTGTATATTCATCCACACTCCTGAAAAACCTTATTTCTGAAGTTTATATTCTCAGTTCCTGGTTTTTAGGTTAAGAAAGAGTCTTAAGATCCACACAGTAGTGTTGGAACCACCATAGATATATATAATTTTAAAAGAATATATAATTACAATATTTTTAAAATAGATGTGTCTAATAACTTAAAATACTCAGTTCTGTTCGTGTGTCTTCACTGCGTTTCCGATCTGCTATTGTATATTCATCCACACTCCTGAAAACCTTATTTCTGAAGTTTATATTCTCAGTTCCTGGTTTTTAGGTTAAGAAAGAGTCTTAAGATCCACACAGTAGTGTTTGGAACCACCATAGATATATATAATTTTAAAAGAAATATAATTACAATATTTTTAAAATAGATGTGTCTAATAACTTAAAAATACTCAGTTCTGTTCGTGTGTCTTCACTGCGTTTCCGATCTGCTATTGTATATTCATCCACACTCCTGAAAAACCTTATTTCTGAAGTTTATATTCTCAGTTCCTGGTTTTTAGGTTAAGAAAGAGTCTTAAGATCCACACAGTAGTGTTGGAACCACCATAGATATATATAATTTTAAAAGAATATATAATTACAATATTTTTAAAATAGATGTGTCTAATAACTTAAAAATACTCAGTTCTGTTCGTGTGTCTTCACTGCGTTTCCGATCTGCTATTGTATATTCATCCACACTCCTGAAAAACCTTATTTCTGAAGTTTATATTCTCAGTTCCTGGTTTTTTAGGTTAAGAAAGAGTCTTAAGATCCACACAGTAGTGTTGGAACCACCATAGATATATATAATTTTAAAAGAATATATAATTGCACAATTTTTAAAATAGATGTGATTCTAGTTATAGACCGTAAATAATAAGATTCCTATTTGTTATTAATTCAAATTAATGAGAGATTTGGCGCTGGATTTTAGTATATTTCAGTTAAAAACTTGATTTAACATTTCATTAAAAATCCTGCATATTCCAACTAAATGGTGTAATTTTTGTTACATTATTTCTTCAACGAACATTATACTATTTGGTTAAATAATATTTTTAACTGGTCAAAATTTTTATAACTACAGCATTTTGTTAATTATGCTATACTATCTCATTACAATAGCTGATCAATCTGTATAGAGAATTTAAATCTATTATATTGTTACATATATGTTATTTTGTTAACATCATCTTTAAAAAAGTTCAGTTTATTTGATTACACTTGATTGTCAGTTATTGTACAATTTGTCTGTGTTTCAAAGTATGTCTTCGAAAAACAACATGCTATTTAAAAACAACATTCGTCCATCCCAAGAAAGAATCACAAAACCACTTCAACAAAAAACGAATTTCTATTCATCCATAAAAATATTTTATTATTGGTCTCTAATATTCGGCTGTGCACCTTACAAATTCATCATAGATACAATGGCAGATACCATAAATATTAAACGTACAATCTTCAGCGTTATACAATCTGCTATCGCCATACTTGTGGTATTTGTGTGGATGATGTATACCATCATTAAACCTATTGTATTGAACACATACGAATCGAATACAACACTGGTTGTCTCGCAAATAATAACAGTTTGTTTCTCTGGATCTTCGTGCTTTTTAAGTTTAATTTCAAGTGTTACAATTAACATCAAGAAATGGGGATTTATATTTGAAAAAGTATTGTACATCGACAAAATCATTCTTCGTGAACCACAACAATCTTATAAAAAAACTAAACTATTCATAACTCTCCAAATTTTGGTCACAATTGTACTTCTTGTCAGTTTCCATGCTTACGAAACATTATCCAAGAAAAATAAAATGTTTTACAAAATAGCTATGAGAATATTTGTTCACGTTCACAATGTTACAGTAACTTTACAATTTATAAACCTTGTTCTTCTATTATCAAATCGATTAAAGATTATAAGTGAAAGACTGGAAGAATTGTCATCTATGTCAAAAGAAAACACTGACCTATCTCATAGTTTTAAAAACAGCATAAAACTGAGAGAACAAAGACAAACAAATGCAAGTTTGTTTGATACTCAAAGATACTCATTAATGGGAACATCTGCAATGCAGAATTCAACAAATAATCCAGTACTCGGTCATGAGACAAGCGACATTACTCTCGATAATACAAACAAATTAAACATTCTGACAGGACTTAAGCAACTAAGAGAGGTTCATCACATAATCTGTGATATTTTGAATGGTGTTGTGAATTCAATTTATGGATTGAATATACTGATTCTATCTACATACATGTTCCTATCTTGTGTTAAATATGTACATCTTATGATGATAATGGTGGTAAAAAAACCTGGGTCAGAATCTCTTGACTTGCTGAACATAAATTCTCCAGGTATGATGCTATGCTTCATTGTACTGCACTTATCCAAGGTAGTGCTGATATCAGTTGCATGCAACAATGCAAGTCAAGTGTGTGCAAATTTGAATTCTTCTATTAATTCTCTACTATTAACTTATCCTTCGGGATCAGATGTTTCAAAAGAACTACAGCTGTTATCTATCCAAACAATTCATTCAAAACTGGAGTTTACAGCATTTGACTTCTTTCCACTCGACTTTACGTATTTCCACATGTTTCTTGCAGGTGTCACCACTTACACTGTAATATTGTTACAGTTTGCTTGAAACTCTGATTTAATAAATATATTATTAACTTGTAAGAAAATTGTAACTACTTTCTTAATTCCTGAAGTGTGTTATTTTATTTTTATTTTTATTATTGGTATTATTATTATTTTAGGCTATATTATACATTACGAATATATTGTGTGTGTGTGTGTGTCTGTGTGTGTTTGTGTGTGTGTGTGTGTGTGTGTGTGTGTGTGTGTGTGTGTGTGGGTGGATGTGTGTTTGTGTCTATTTAGGTTCTAGCGACATTTTTTTTTTCGGAACCATAATCAGAACATAGTGGGCTATTATAGGAAGTAAGTTCGAGTTCTTTAACCAGCAAAATAGGACCATTAGGAAAAGGAGTTCACCTAAACGAAAATTTTAAATCGCTCTAGTGGTCGCAATTTCTGATTTTTCGTATCGAATCTCTGTATATGATACTATAAATAAATCGAGGGAGGTATCTTCCAAGCTTAACTTACATAGAAAGCTATGCTCAGTATTTTTACTCTCTTAAACATACATTTGCCCCGGGCGGATTTGAACCCGCGAACCTCGCAATCATAAGGATGCATTATAACCACTTGTCCAACAAGACCTATGATATTTTCAATAATAATAGTGATGGAATGGGGGTTGTGATAATGGTAGCGGGTTTCGGAAATGGTGTTTCTGATTTTAGTTATGGTTGTGATTGTGATCATTACTTCAGTTGTGGTCGTGACTCTCATTGTGGTGGTGTTGGTGGTGGCGACGACGTTATTAGTAATAGTAGTAGTATTTGTAGTAGTGTTACTGCATTGTTGGTGGAAACCGTTGCTCAAATACTAGATTTTTTTACAATATATGTTATCTATTTTTTTATTCTTAATTTGATTCTAGAAATTTACATGTTAGTAATTAATAATTCATTATAAAAGCTTGGCCTTTAGGTAGATTGATATGGAAAAGATATGAAACCAATTAAAATATAATTCTGTGAAAACCAAATAAGATAATCTTGTTGAATCTAGAAAACCTTCACAATTAATACTTATTGTTTTGTACATTTTGTATGTGACAATAAACGAGTCGCGTGTTTTTACATTATTGACATTTTTGTTCAGTATTTGTAAGCAGAAAGCTGCAATATCTACCGCTAACTGAGGTGCTTCATTGTTCTATCATCTTCAACGTCTAATTTTAAACCAAGTTTTTATGATTGGACAAAATACGTGAGCAAAATAAATATCTTATATCACTAAAACATAAATATGTTTCCCTCTTGGAGGTTAACAGAAGAGAGAGAAGAAAGATTAGCTTACTTTTAAGGAGTCGCTATCAAAATTACAAGATTTATAGCTGAAGAAAAATAAGACTAGAAGAAAACGTATAGTACAATCAAACCCATTAGCTAACTCTAAATGAATAATAAACAACAAAAGAGAAAAACAGTTAAATTATAGTCTATATTTGATAAACTAAACAAATCGCAAAAGCTTGAAAAACAAAGATAATGTATAATATTGAGTCCTTGAGGTCAAATGAACTATTAAAATTGTTATATAAAGTTCAACAAAATAGTTAAAGGTATTTGATAAATTTAATGTGATATATAAAAGCTTATCTTCGAAGAGGCTAGCATTGGATAATAATTGAGTCATTCAGAACAAAAGCATCCTGTGAAGATATGATTACAAATTTCTAAAAGTTAAAATTGATAGTGAAGTAGCAAAAAGGAAGAATGTATTAATTAACCAAATTCTTCGCTTTAAGTAGCAAACAGGAATCTTACAATTATATAGTCTAAAATATTGTGTAGTGCACTGAAACCAGAGTAAATCATTCATCAACAATCTTGAATCTTCAAACTAAACAGTGTTTTTTTCATTACATGAACTCTTCAATGAACATTATACTAATTTGATTAAATTATATTTTCAAAATTTGTGGATGGTTTGTAAATACAATAATTTCATAAATATATCACACTATTTGATCACAATACATAGTGAAACAGTATTGAATATTTAATTGGAATACGCTTTTATGTATTTCTTCATCAAACATCATGATATATTGTTAAGTTCATCTTTAACATACATCGTAACTGGTCACACAGTCGATCGATTTGTACATATCAATTAGCCTAATTGAACTATGTTGTTAAGTGAGCCTATACCTTCAACAAACAATATGAAATTTAAGAACAATATGCGTTCATCCAAAGAAAGATTCATTAAATCATATCTTCAACAAACAAATTTATATTCATCGATAAAAATATTGTATTATTGGTCTCTAGTGTTCTGCTGTGCACCTTACAAATTCATCATAGATACAACGACAGACGCCATAAAAATTAGACGTACATTCTGGAATGTTATACAGTCTGCAACAATCATACTTCTGGTATTTGTCTGGATGATGCATACCATAATACAACCTATTGTGTTAAGGGCATATGAAACACACACAACACTGGTTGTCTCGCAAATAATAACAGTTTGTTTATCTGGAACATCATTTTTATAAGTTTAATTACAAACGTCACAATTAACATAAAAAATGGGGTTTTATACTTGAAAAAGTTTTGTACATCGACAAAATCATTTTACGTGAACCACAGCAAACCTACAAGAAAACAAAACTCATCATAACTTTCCAAATAGTAGTCATCATTTTGCTTCTTGTGAATTTTCACACATACGAAACATTATCCAAGAAAAATAAAACGTTCTATAAAATTGTTTTCAGAATATTTGTTCATTTTCACAATGTAACAATGATTCTACAATTTGTAAATCTCGTTTTTCTATTATCAATCGTCTAAAACTTGTAAGTGAAAGGCTCGAACAATTATCATTTACGTCGAGAGAAAATACAGAAGTATCTCATCGTTTTAAAACAATATAAAACTGCTTAAACAAAGACAAACAAATGTAAGTTTCATTGATAAACAAAGATACAGTTCAATGGAAACATCTCGAATGCAGAATTCAACAAATGCTCCAGTCTACTGCCATTTTGAAAGTAACATAACACTTCCTAACATTAAAACATTGGATATTCTGACAGAACTTAAGCAACTAAGAGAGATTCATCACATCATCTGTGATGTTTTGAAAGATGTTGTGAATTCAATTTATGGAATAAATCTACTCATTCTATCTACTTACATGTTCATATCGTGTGTTAAATATGTACATATTATGATGATAATGGTGAAGGAACCTGGTTCAGAATCTCTTGAATTGTTGAACATGAATTCTCCAAGTATGATGCTATGTTTCATTTTACTACACTTATCCAAGATAGTGCTGATTTCAGTTGCATGTAATCATGCAAGTCGAGTGTGTGTACATTTGAATTATTCTATTAACAAAGTACTCCTTACGTATCCTTCAAGATCAGACATCTCAAAAGAACTGCAGCTGTTATCTATTCAAACAATTCATTCAAAGCTGGAGTTTACAGCATTTGACTTTTTTCCACTCGACTTTACGTATTTCCACATGTTTCTTGCAGGTGTCACTACTTACACTGTAATATTACTGCAATTTGCTTGAAAACTCTGAGTTAATTCACATTTATATTTACATGTAACAATGTCCTCTTATGTCCTGAAATGGATTTAAAGAAATCTTACTTTCTTATTTAATGTATATTTTCAACATTAATTTTGTAACGAAAAATTTGTTTTCGGGCTGCAAATTCTGGTGTCTTTATGTGAGCCTAAAACTGTTTAGGAGAGTTATAAATATTCTTCTTCTTCCTTCCAAGTATTAGGCCAAGGCCTGTTACGATCCTATAGAAAATTTTCCCTCCAGCGTTTCATAAGACGGCCCAGAGATCTTCGTCCTCTTGGTATATAATCATAAACAGCTTTATAAATATTATGCTTTTATTACATGAGTTATAAAAGTATCGAAGAAATTTAGATATTTTCTAAAGTACGTCACGCAGGAACTTCGTAAACTAAGGTAATTCTTCAGATATTTGAGTTTATAATCCAATTTTTGGTTTAAGGAATATATGTTTAATTTGTTAAACTGCAGAAACTCAATTACTGATGCTAGCTTAAGTAAAACTGTCGAACTTCAGAGAATACAAACCATGCAAAATAGCAAGTTTTTTTTTCACCGCTGTGGTCTCGAGATAGCGTGCTACCTTGTCACGCAGCGGGCCCGGGTTCGATTCCCGGTCGGGACAGGCCCCTGGGTGAGGATTTTTCGGGGTTTTTCCTCACCTTTAAGACAAATTTCAGGAAGCTTAGGGACCAACGGTCCCCGAAAATCATCCAGCTATCATCATCATCATTATCCTTCAATGGTGTGGATAGCAACGGGAAGCTACCACCCCTATAATTCCCTAGTAAAGCTGCAAAACATAGTTTGAAAATGCTATGATTGTAATGAAAGACCTGACCTCGGGCAGAATTACTATGGATGGAAGGATATTTTTTATTTCTTTTCTTCGTTAGTATAAATTGATCCACATGAACATGCACTATTTTTTTTTCATTTTACCTGTTGTATAATTTGACACCAATGTATATAACTTTTATCTATTCATTTTTGGATCGATTTATTAAAAATCATTAATTAAATTAAACAAATGTACCTTATAGAATATATTGTCAATTTAAGGGTTAATTAAATTATATAGTATACATTACGACTAACCAAATATGGCGGATCCTTGAGATAATTTTAAATTTCGGTTTACGGGTAAACGCTCACTTCTAACGGTCAAATATCGGTGATTTTTGGAGAATACTCGGTGTATCTTAATACTATATACGAAATTTCGTTATGAAGCTTCGAAGATTGCCACCGCTAGACATTTTTAACTACGTTTCAGATGAACTCCTACACCTAATGATCTGTTTTACTGGAAAACTCGACGTAACTTTATTAATTATTAACATCTATACGCAATGTTTGGAATCGATTAAATAAAATTTCTGTCGCTAGTGTTTATAGTACACCACACCACACAATCACACACACACACATATACATACATACATACATACATACATATATATATACATACATATATATATATGAAACGAAAAGAAAAATGAAAGATCATGCTGAAGATTTTCGGGCTGTAGGCCGTGGTCGTGAGGCTTGTAGTTCCCCGACGTTTCGCCAAAGACTGCGTCTGGCATCCTCAAGGGTTGTCTTGAGACAGTCTCAAGACAACCCTTGAGGATGCCAGACGCAGTCTTTGGCGAAACGTCGGGGAACTAGTCTCAAGGCAACCCTTGAGGATGCCAGACGCAGTCTTTGGCGAAACGTCGGGGAACTAGTCTCAAGACAACTCTTGGGATGCCAGACGCAGTCTTTGGCGAAACGTCGGGGAACTAGTCTCAAGACAACCCTTGAGGATGCCAGACGCAGTCTTTGGCGAAACGTCGGGGAACTAGTCTCAAGACAACCCTTGAGGATGCCAGACGCAGTCTTGGCGAAACGTCGGGGAACTAGTCTCAAGACAACCCTTGAGGATGCCAGACGCAGTCTTTGGCGAAACGTCGGGGAACTAGTCTCAAGACAACCCTTGAGGATGCCAGACGCAGTCTTTGGCGAAACGTCGGGGAACTAGTCTCAAGACAACCCTTGAGGATGCCAGACGCAGTCTCTGGCGAAACGTCGGGGAACTACAAACCTCACGACCACGGTCTACAGCCCGAAAATCTTCAGCAAGATCATCATAGCAACTCCGGCCGTGAAAGTCTACGTGAATACAGAAAAATGAATGCTTGAGTCGGGATTTGAACCCGAGTCTCTAAACACTGTACGTTTAGCGCTCTAACCAACTGAGCTACTCAAGTATTCCAACACATACAAACACACACACACACACATATATTTATATATATATATATATATATATATAGCTCATGAAAATGAACTTTTTGCGTCAGGGGAGAAAAGATAAACGTAAGAGCATAATCCTTCATAAAATGTACCATATTAGTTTATTAGTTTGTCGTTATCGTTTGGACAGTCCTGCTATATCTTTGGAGCTTGTAAGTATTTTGAAGTGTCCCTTGAGTACGCTACTAACGTTCTGCAGGATAAGTCATTTGGAGGAGGGGCTGCCTCCTTAAAGCCTTTGCTTCCTTGTGTTTTATCCCCACAAGGAGGGTTGCCTCTTCCACCTTCTGCCGTTGAGGACTCCACCCTTGTTTCCCCGAGCTGGGTCTCTTATTTCATCCCCAGAGATTGGGTTGCCACTTCCGCCAAAGAAAAGATGGAAAGAGCAGCAATTTTCAGCCGGAACAGGCTAGTAAATAAGCCTAAACCGTGAAGAAGGAGAAGAAGAAGAAGTTTATTATGTAATAGGCCACAATATTGAAATTATTTAACTATGAAGATTGTCATAGCCAGAGAAGATAATGTGGGTGGGCCCAGATAATTCGTGTTTTGAAAGTACCTGGCCGAGCTCCTTAGATCGCCGCTGCAGTAAACTTTAATTCTTAGAAGTCTTATTTGATGGTAAGTCACCTTTTCCTTAAAACCCAGAAAACGTACTTTTAATTGTACAACATTCAAACTCCTTACAGGTTTTCGAAACTTTGGAAGTAAATTAACAGACAACTAAACAGTATATTTTACTGTTTCACGTTTTTAAATGCTAGTGCTTTCCATATACAATATAATGACACATCGAACTATATTTCGACAAAATATTACACTGCATTCACTGATTCTCCGGCCTTGACGTTTTCACGACAGTGTTGCCGATATGGATATTCAGTGGGAGTGGCCGCTTTATGTATGCGGTTAGAAGACATACAGCTGACAACATCTCAGCAATTTCAAGCCTTACTAACGCGATATAGCTGCGTCAAGAGCAGTGACGTTCACTCCCACTACTACCATTTTTATTGGCAATAGAGGGCGAGGTCTCCCTTTACCCCTCGTACAACCTTAACTTCAGAGCCGGATAATCAGCGGCTGGGGGGTATAATTTACCTGATTCTTTCCCTATGCCGTTTATTTAATACTATGAAAATTGTATTCAAATTTCAAGGCATGCCTACAGTAAACAATCGCTAGTTTCTTGTGTCGAAAGTTTGGAAACGACAATCTACAATAAAGTTGTGAATGCTTGATGTGTATCGAACCTGGAATACAATAACAGACTACAATCGCCGTAGAGTAGATTTCACCTCATTAATTCTATAAAGTAGAGATGGATAATCAATGAACCTAAAATAAGTTTACTATATTACTGTCTTAAAATCCAAACCCATCTCTACCAATCCAATTCATTTAAATGTCGGCTTAAAATGTGTTCAGATACTAACCTTCTTTGCTACATGTGTTACCTCGCGTTAAATTACAATTTACTGTGTTTACAAAGATACCTAAAACACGTCTGGGGAAAAGAATCGTATATACTCAACCTAGGATTTAAGGAGAGATCAGGTCTTGCTTGGTTTAGGCTAGGGGCATGGAAATTTCTAAAAATTAGCGACGATCACGATATGCAAATATGTCCAATGTGCGGGAACTTTGAAGATGAGATACATATATTAGGAAAATGTAATGATTTAGAATATTGGAGACGTCAGTTATTACCGGAAAGATTTCTAAATTCAATTCGGGAAAGATTGGCATGCTACGAGTTATTGGTAAATCCAGAAAATTGGATAAACCTCGGTAAATTTCTGGACAAAACGCGGAAAATGACAACACTCATTCATGAATAAATATATGTTATCAAAATGCAATACCATTAATTATTAACAATTATATATAAATTAATTAGTGTATAATGCTATTGTTGAATGCAGGCTTTCACGGCCGGTAATCATGATGTTGAGTGATTCCGGGTTCTGTGGCCGTGGTCCATAGTTGGTGTTGATACCAGACGTTTCGCCCTCAACTGCGGAGGGCATCTTCAGTGGCGAGTGCTTCTAGGCGTGTTTCCAGGAAACACGCCTAGAAGCACTCGCCACTGAAGATGCCCTCCGCAGTTGAGGGCGACGA